>JAADKT020043453.1:0-10762 GCA_011763395.2 Chrysaora chesapeakei
AAACCTTTTAACAGCCAAAGTACAGCCCTTTGCCTTTAACGTTAGCGTGCTGCTTTCAACAGAGTCACCTTGATTCGTTTCCATTCCCCATCCTGAAGTCGGTAGATCTCCAGGCATGTCTTGCCACAGGAACGAGGTTATGTCTCTGTCCCATTCTAGTTCTGAATCTTCACAAGTTAAGGTGTCTTCAAGTCTAGCTATAGTATCGTCGATAGATTCAATAGCGGACTGGCACGTGTTAGTAAACATGGTTTCGAGGATGACCTACATGAAATGAAGAAGGAGTACAAAGTTGATATACAGATTAATACAACGACATCTCCCAGCTGGTATCTCCCACGAGGAGTGCTAACGTCGAAAATGGAAAACCAATCCCTTAAAAGGGATAGCACTGAAAAGATGGAATCGATCTTCCAGTGATATAGAAGATGACCCTAATTTTCTTGATAGTCTTTAAAACTGATCTATCTGGTCATTTTCTCTAAATTTATCATAATACTAGATTTGTCGACTTGTTTCGTGTCTACTGGCTTACATTATGTTGCTCGCCGTAGTTCAACTACAAGAGTTTTCAATCAGATATAGAAGAAGACTCACAATATATTCTGGCAGATTTTTGGTTCTGTAAGGTCATATTTGCATTTTGTCTACCTCAAAATCAAAAAAGCTAAATCTATGATAAAAAACTATTTGGGATTTGTAAAGAAAAATGATAGTCCAAACGACTCAAAGGAACAACCCCAAAAATGTTTCATGTGACTTTACATGTTTTCGGTCGCGTTCAAAGAGCTCACAAGATGATGGTGATAACAGAGAGTTCACAAAAAATATGTCAAGTCGTCTATGGTACACAAGGCTAACATTCAACAAATGGACTTTGCAAAGTCTATAACCTGTCTTATATCTCCCCGCCAAATTTTAGAATTCTAGTCCAATTCGAAACATTTTTGCCACGAAAATTTGGTCTGACTCCCAGCTGCAAATTGGTAAAAATTTGGCTATTGCTTTTCCGAGCCTGGCTACAACTTGGCCTCCTCATCCATAAAGAACTGAACAGAGGCCTCTGGGAACGTCTCACATTCTAAGTTGAGTGTAAAAATGATTTAAAACATTAAATAGGTTAATTTGTGTCCCTTACCTTAGCTCGATTTATAAACAATGATTCAAAAAATTCATCCCAAATTGTAAAACTTCTATTCAGCACGACATCACAAAGTTGATTCCAGTCTTTAGGTGGTTCGTTGTTATCGGTAGGAGACATAATGCCACTGTCCTAAATAAAAATAACAACGTGTAAAGACTGTAAACAGCGGTGAAGAACGGTAAACATTATTGAGAAACTTTCAGTACTCGAAATCCGAAAGTTTTAAGCAACACAGGCATTGTACTTTTCTTTAGATGCCAGGAAAATGCTTGTTTAGCTTTACAAACATGCTATAGTTAGACTTTCCTTTCCCTGCATTATGCTCAGAAAAAACTACACTATGTTTCAATTTCAAAGTTAAATAACTGCAGCTTAAGCTTACTTACATCAGCTCCGAACAGCCTCGAATTCTTGAGAAGTTCGTAGACATTGTCTCGTATCGATGCTAGTCCCTTTACGCTTTTGATATAAACAAGCAGTTTTTCAACTCCTGCGTGAACATCAGCTATACATCTACGAAAGAAAGAAAGGGTAAAGAGTAGAATTTTAAAGAAAATGCTTCGATAATACTCTTTGTCCATCATTTCATAAGGTTCAAAATTCACATAAATATTCAAAAATTAAGCAGTCACAAATCAACGACTCTTTGAAGACATACATATACGAATAATTTTTGAGCAGTACAAACTTCAAAATTGCGGTAAAAAGTGGAAACATTTTCGGGTATACTGGACAAAAAAGAATGCCCGAAAATGTCTGTGTATACCTTCTATGTGCCTTGTATAATATACCTTGTACACACCATACATATTGTATATATACATTAGTTATGCTTTACACCTGTTTATACCTTATATACCTTATAAATGCCTTCTATACCTTATATTTACAACTTATATACTGTACATACCTATGTATACCTTTAATACCATTTATACTTACATACTTTATATTTACTTTTATGAATGGTACAGAAGTTCAAATGGTACAGAACTTCAACAGGCCCTCTCAAGCTCAAAACGTCCTGAACGTCTATTCAAGAAGATTGCTGCAAAAAGATTTCTACCAAGCAATCAAGCAGATTTTAAGAAATAAAAATTGGTAAGGAAGATTTAAGAACAAACCCAGTCAGCCATTCTTTCGTGTTATTCTGTATTGTTTGCAATGGTACTACCATAACTGAACTTTTTAATTTTGGACGAAAACCTACAAAAGAATATATAAAAAATTATAAATGTATCTTCAGAGACCTGATATTGATCAACAGAATCAGTAAAAGGTTTTGCTCATATGAATGACGCTTAACATGGGTTTAAACATGTGACCAAATAAGAACCAATCAAACTGCTTACCAGAGACAATGGGAGGAAGATGTCGAGCAACGGTTAGGACATCGAAATCTTCACCGAAAAACCACTGCAAGGCTGCAAAAAGAAAGACTGGAATGAGCAAACACCGAAATAGAAATTGAAAAATGGTTATTTTGAAAAGGGAAGTTGAAAAGACAGAATCACCTTCTCCTTGATCAGTTTTCTTCTTTTTTGTAATTTCATGAATCATTTTGTACAACATTGACTTTGTTTCTACGAAGAACAAGGAAAAATGTCAAACAGGAATTAAAATCATATGCCAGGTACAGTTTGTTATTTGAATAGTCCTTGAGAAGTGCAAAATTTCAAAAATTGTGAGAAACAGCGGTAGCATTTTCTATATCGATAAAAGACCCCGGGTTAGATCCTTGCCAAATGGTCAAACAATGCTCTTCAAACATCTGAAAACTGCCTGTCGAACAAAACATTTTCCCGTTTGGCCACGTCGCGAAACATTGTTCATCAAATATGTTTGGTTGTGACCAGCGGAAAATGTCTGAAACTTTTCAAAAACATCGCCAAGCAAGTCTTCTTGTTAGGCAACGTTTTCTGACGTGACCAAACGGTCAAACATTGCTTGCAACGTGAATCTCAAATGTTTGACCAACAATGCTTAATCTTTGGGCCAGGGCCTTAAAATGTATAGCAATGAGATACTGCCTTAGATATCAAATACCAAAGGAAATAAGAAATTTTCTTAACAACAATGTGTAACAAAAATACTGTGACACTAAGACATACTTTGGGCAGTCTGCAAACCACGAAATGACGAAACGACGAAACGAAACGACGAAATGACATGACAATATAGCGAAAAAGTGCAACATATCTACGAGGTCAATTCAAATCGTGCTGAGTGATCGCCAAGCACACTTTTTTTTACAGGAAAACCTAAAATATCCACAGAAATAGTCATTTCATGATTTCGTGGTTTACAGACTGCCCATACTTTGATTATTGGCACATCATTAGATAATAAATCAAGATTTAATAGCAGATCAAAATAAATAAAGTTAATAAATGTGAATATCTCACCAGATTTGTCGAAAGAAACATTTGAGTCAGGACAGTAAAACAAGTTATAAATTTGTTGAAGTGTGAGGAGAATTAATGATGTTATATCACATATCTGTTTCTTGATGCTTGTTTCTAAAAAAAAAATGAAACAACATACAACAAATAGATCAGAGAGTTTAAAAGAATGAATATTTCAAAGTTGTGACTAAGGCCCTGGCTGCTGGTCAAACATTGAGATTTGCTAGTCAAACATAATGTTTGACCGTTTTGACCGTTGGGCCACATCAAAAAACATTGCTGGTCAAACGTTTTTTTTCTGACAAGCAGAATGTTTTTGACGAGCAGAAAATAAACAACTCAGATAATAGAGAATAAACAACACAAAAAACCCATGAATATGTTTTTGAAGTTTTTCAAGAATCATTTCTATCAAAAGCTTGCCAAGCAATATTTTGTGACACGGCCAAACGGTCAAGCATGTGAAGCAAACCTCAAGTGTTTAAAATATACCCCATAGCTAATGGGGTGATAGCGGAATGTCTTGATGTTCACTCCACTGTGAGTTCGAAAAACCATGTCTACACTATACTAGATAGCAAAGATAGGAGGGAATTTCAGTAGTTAATTAGCTAGAGTAAAAAGTCTTACTGTGTTGCCTGGCATCAAAAATATCTTGAATAGCAGCCTGGAAAAAAATTTGAAAATTGAAAATGGTTTAATGTCCTGGCATCTTTGCTTGTGCCTGCTTATGTACACCTAAAGCAAAACAACTACATTTTTCACCTTTCTAGCCAGCAGAAATTCCATGAAAACCTGTCTTGGAGATGAATCTTCAAGCAACATGATACTGCATAAACTTTCAGCTAGCATCTATAACAGAAGGAAACAGCATAAACAACTAGACTGATTGATTAGAGTGATTACAAGGTAAAAATATGATTGCATAGATGACATAAATAAACAGAGATAGACAATGAAAGATGACCAAGGTATAAAGAGAAGGAAAAGAGAGCTGTGGTGCGATGGTTGAACCGTAAAGGGGTGTAAAGAGAAGAGGGGTAATGTGCTGATGATAGAAGAAGAAGAAGAAAAAGGAGAAGAAAAAGAAGAAAAAGAAGAAGAAGAAGTAGTAGTAGCATAAGAAGAAGAAGAAGAAGAAGAAGAAGAGGAAAATAAAGAAGAAAAGTAAGAATAAGAAGCAGAAGCAGAAGAAGAAGAAGAAGAAGAAGAAGAAGAAGAAGAAGTAGAGGAAGAAGAAGGAGAATAGGAAGAAGAAGAAGAAGAGGAAAAGAGGAAGAAGAAGAAGGAGGAGACGAAGAAGAAGAAGATGAAGAAGAAGAAGAAGACGAAGAAGAAGACGAAGAAGAAGAAGAAGAAGAAGAAGAAGAAGAAGAAGACGAAGAAGAAGACGAAGAAGAAGAAGAAGGAGAAGAAGAAGAAAAAGACGAAGAAGAAGACGAAGAAGGAGAAGACGAAGAAAAAGACGAAGAAGAAGAAGAAGACGAAGAAGAACAAGAACAAGAACGTTTTAAGAACAAAGAATAAAATAGATACTCTGAGAGTCATAGTGATAGCAGAGAGAGTAACATTAAATGTGGCAATCGTGGTGCAGACTGATGCATAAACTACGATAGCGTAAATATATTTCAACCTCACCTGATCTGGCAAAGCAACATCTTTTAATGCTTCAGAGCTGGCCTAAAAAGTAAAGTAGTGGTTCGTTAAAGCTATAACACAGCGGGTGAAGAGTGCCATATTGTCCAAATATGTCTTCTAAGCTTTTGCTTTTTTGACATAGCTCAGGGTTAGGTATTATTCCCGGGTGACATTAATCATTTCGTTTTGTTCGAAAAATTATTATGAGACATAGTGATATACGACATGAAAAACAATTACACATTGAGAACTAAGACTAACAAAAGCAAATGATCATAGCCTTGATAATCAACCACAGTTTGAATACAATGTAAAATGGAATTTACCTTTAATATAGAATCTTTGAAGTGGCTAATTGCTGCCCATTGGTGATGAAGAACTGGAAAACTTGCCTAAGGAAACAAGAGACAAAAATAAAAGGAAATACAGTCAACCTAGTTAAAAAGACAAAATTTTTCTGGAGAAGATCAAAGCGTGATAAGTTGGTGTTACAACCTTCTAATTAGAGGCAAATTTAATGGGACCAAAACTGGTAAAAAGCTTATCTAGGCTAGGACACTCCTTGGAAGCAATGCTGCGCTCCATAAAAACTGATGGTCTAACTAATGCATTACGGAAAACACCTATTCGTTGAGGCGAAATCATTTTCTGGTGAGAGGATTCGAAGTTTTGGGAGATTTCGGAGTTTTGGGATACCACGGCAATCAGTGATCATTTGGTTGCTTAAGCACTGGCTTTCCTTTTTGAAAAAGTGGATGTGATCGCAAAGAACCATACCCTCTCTTGTTAAGTTGTCCCTGGTGCGCCACTGACGATCATCAACACTGACTTGACCACTGATTTCTCTCTCAAGACAATTCATCTTATCCTTAACCTTATCAGAGTATCATAAACATTAAACGACTCTTATAATAAGAAAAATTCATGTACAGACTTACAAAAACATCGTCTTGGCTGTCATACCCAGCATTTATATGGAGACTAGTGTTAACAATATGATGACCAAGGAGATACAGCTGTGTTGCAGTCAAATGCTGACTCTTATCTAATGCGTCCCATATCTTAAAAAAAAAATAAAGATTATACAGACAGATACAATTAATACAACGGAGAAGGGAAAAGGGCATTTTCGAGACACGTGACGAGAAGTTTTTAACAATGTGAAACGTGAAAGTAACAAAAACCAACTACGTAGAATGTGAGCGAGTAATGAGCGAAAATGTGAAGTACCAAAGTGATAAAGCCAAGCTATTTTTCGTGAAAATCGATTTTGTTTCTCTGTGAAGCGTGATTAAGATCCCCCTTTACCCCCCTAATAAAGGCTTAAAAAGCGCTGTTTCTATGTGAACATAGGTAGCAGACGGTAGTTTTTGAGAGAGTGTTGACATTAAGTTATCGCAAATTCAAACGTTTTGAAAACAACTGTTTAAGGAGATATCAACAAGTTCTTAGTGTGCTTCAGATCCGGATGATAGATACTATTGACATTTTTCTAACATTTAGAAAAATCAGTTCGTTCTAACAGGCCTTCAGATTTAATCTTAGAGTTTTCTGGAAAAGAAATGACTACATTAAGCTTTAGACGGAAAAAGTATCATTGTCTAGCTGGAATAAAACAACTTGAATTTCTAATGAAAATAACCTTTTCTGGTGTATCCACAAGTAATTCCATTTGAGTAGCCAACGCATAAAAATTGATTTCTTTGTTTCTGTGAAGAAAAATGAAATGTTTTCAAAAAAGATAGTACACAGCTTAATTGGCATATTTCTTGAACACAAATTTACTTTTCGGATATGATGACAAACGTTTCTACTTAAATTTTGTGGGAACTTAACGAAACAAATTGGTGCCATAAGAAATTATCAAAATAAAATTAAAGAGCTTACCCTAATTTGATATCTTCACTTGTTGTCCGCTTCCTTTTTGGAGTTTGCTTTCTAAAATCACTACAACACCTCTGAATTGAATTAAGTCCATTGTGAACCTTGAAAGAATTAAGATACATATAAGAATAAGAATAAGCTATTTCATTTAAGCATTTTGGAATCTGTTCATATCAAAACGAAAAAAGGTTGGTTCTGTGTAGACAGAAAGAGTTTGTTTTCTAACTTGGACTCCTCAGTTCATTTGATTGGTAATCTTGCTGTATCCTGAAAGCTTATTAGCATTTAAAACACAATTTGACTTCACTTTCTGAATGGTACATTTCAGTACACAGCTTGTTATGAATACCACCTTGGCAATTTTTTTCGGTCTGCTTCTGATGTTTATACTCTGAGGAGTGTCAGACAAAAAAACTTTAATAGTGTGTCCAAAGAAGTCTGTATACCTGTTCTGACAACGTCTTCATTTCATTTATTGTATCTGCAGCATTTATTAAGTCTCTATAACCTTCCCTGCAACAAACCATTACGATTTCATTATCAACTGATCTGCCCTGATAACATGATTAAATAAGAAAAGATGGTTCCCTTAATATCTGTCTCAAAGTTGATCAAGATACCTACCCAACCATCACTCTGAGATCTTCCTTCTTCTTTTCAATTTCACTTCTGTGACAAAGAAAGATAACAAATGATTTCAATCGAAATAGGTGAGAAGTGAGTGATCTGCAAATTTTTTCTGCATAGTGAGAGTCAACAATGATTCATAATCCCTGGCAATCTGAAGGGGCATGAGTGAGATCACAAGGGCATTTCCATTCAGCTCGAAAAGCAATGCAGAACAGAGATTGGAGCTGGATGCCCATGATCTACAATTTGATCTAGGCAGTTGCCTCCCCCTCCCCTTATCATTGCTAAGATAGGTTTTGTATATAGATCTTTTCAGCCAATATTGAAATTTCTTTAGATTTGGAAATAGAGAGTTTGCGATGATGCCAAATCCACATTAAGCACCACAAATTTATTCTAGGTACAAAGTTTTACTTTCTTAATGCTTATATTATTGATTTTATGATTGTTCAAACTTTATGATGTTATGAGGGCTTAGACCGGGTGGGTGTTAAAAGTTGTAAATTTTGTTTTTGGTGCTCAAAGCCTAAATAAAATCAGGAGCTTTGAACGCTCATAAAATTAAGCATTCAAGTGCTAGGACAGTGAAACTTTGCGCCAGACTAAGTTTTGGATGGTTTATACGATTTATCATTCCAAAATCTGGTCCCGCATGCGCATCATGATTTTGATCATGATCATGATTATTTAGATTTTTTCCCACTTGCTATGACATCAAGTCAACGTCACACTCACAGGCTCTAGTAATTTCCAAGATTTGTCAGCTTTTTACCCAAAATCACTGGCACAAGCGTTGCTGAATATCATTTCCATATCCCCTAACTCCTGATTTTTTACCTTAAATTCTTTTCTGCATCTTTTATTTCGCTGATACTTTGAGCTTTAAAAAGGGTTTCCACATCGAGATGTTTATCGTCCGCCATTTTGAACTGCAATAAAGGAAAAAAGAAGGGATATTTAGAACGGATCTAATGACAGCTATATATAATGGGGATTACTTATTTCATTTAGAAGTAAATGAAGCATATTTTGATCGATTTTACCTCGATAATTCTCTCTTTTCTCCGCAGCTCTAATCAGTATTCGAAGTCAAAAATGTTCCGCCATTTTTTCCACGTCCCTGTCAACAAAAAGTCTGGGTACTAGCGCAGAACTGAGGCTGATAAAAAAGAGCTTCCAGTGTTGGTTATTGATTTATGCAATTTGCAAAGGGAAAATAAGAAAGAAATAAAGTTGAATTGATAGCTTAGTAAAAATCACTGATTGCTGACATGGTTCTTGGAGATTTTTTCAGAGATTTATTCTCGAAGAAAAAGGCTTCAGATGATGAAAAATCTGACTTTGGTGTGACTGGCTTGCCAAGGTAGATAACATTGATGTTTAACTTTTGGGGACTTTTGAGGAATGGTAGGCCTACACTAACTGACTGGGGACTGCCACTGCGTTTGCTAATTCTTAATCTTTGTATTACAGAAACATTGAAGATGATCTAGCAAAACACAGAGGAACTAATAACGGACAAAACAGAGAAAATAAGGATCACTGGCAAAGTGAATGGCAAGATGGTTTTCCAAATTTCAGTATCTGCATTGGTCCTGGCTGTGACAGTCATTCTGACGATGAATTTTTTCAAATGGAACAAAATATGATGCAAAAGCTTGAGGATATGATGCAAGGATTCTTTAGAGGATTCAATGGGCATGATTTCATGCCAGATTTACCTCAGATTCAAGGTTTAATTTTGACGTTGTTATTATTAAAATGCATTTTGCTGTAATGGGCATTTTCTTCAAGGCAGTACGTAGTATGAGAGCTATTCTGGCAAGCCAGTTTGCAGAGTATGGTGTGTGCATGCATGAGATAAACAATAGAACAATAGAGAAGAACAAAGGAATTGTCCATCTGCATGCACAAGACCTCCTCCAGAGCTGCCATACTCTGCAGACTGGCTGAAAGATCTGTGAGATCTTTGGTGCGCAAAGAAAGGGTTTCCCTGTCTTAAATCAAACAGCTTTTAGCATTAGAGATGGTGTGGCCCGAGTGGCAAGGCACTGGTCTCATGGATGTAAGGTTGCGGGTACAAATCTTGTCAGGACCATTCTCCATAAACCCACAATTCAGCTCAACTCAGCTTTCCATGGTTTCAAGATCAGAAAATGAGTACCCCAGGTATTCATTCTACAGAATAATACTCGACGGGCACAACAAGCCCAAGGTCCCACATCCGCAGCAGTAGTACTGCCAATAACCCAAACCTGCATTACCAAATAAATATGCTTGCCTGCTGCCCCCAAACCCCCACTTATAATGCTGATGAAGCTGACTTGTTCAGTTAAGTGCGGCAAATCATCTTTGAAAAGGCAAATTGACCAGATATACCATGGCTGAATTGCAGCAAATTGGCAGTGTGGTGACCGGAACTCTTACCATAGCTTAGTAGACAAAGACCTTAGTTAGCATCTAATGGGTTCTTCTAACCTATCCAATAAAACACTAGTCATTAAGCCTGGTTTTTATCTGTCGTATATCATTACCAACTGTCATAGAAGCTTCTGTGATCATTGCAGACCATGGCAGGCTACCAAATCCAACTGAAAAAAGCTGATTTTTCACTTATCGCAGACAGTCTATGACGGTTGCAGATGCTGCTGCGAAGTAAAAAATTTTGCAATTTCCTGATTGTCTCAGAATGTCTGCAATCAGAGAAAAAACAGTCGTTTTCATTTGGATTTGGCAGTCTGCAATAGTCGCAGATAGTTTGCGATGGTCTGGGATGGTCTGCGACATAAATTGTCTGTGAAGGTCGCTGAAGAAATACAACAAATGAAAACCAACCTTTAAGCTCATAAACTACATGTAAATAGTTAACTCAGCTCTCCATCCTTCCAGAATTAGCAAAGGAACAACTAGAGTATTCATTGTGGCATGACAGTCACTCTGTAGGCATGATCCACTATTCAACATCAGTAAACAAGTTGCCGATTCCCAACAAACTATGCTATCAAGTAAATGTTTTGCAATCAGTTTATATTTTAACGTATGCCTGAAGATGTAAACATTT
>JAADKT020043564.1:0-10760 GCA_011763395.2 Chrysaora chesapeakei
GCATCCTTACCTAATTGATGCGGTAAACCAGTATGGTTACCCATCCATGTTCATTACCATTAGTCTATCTGATTGGTCATTTCTTCTACCACTTTGGCTTGCTGATATATCTAGAAATACAGGTTATGGTCCCACTTGTCTTCCTTTTTATGAGACAATGCACTATCTCTATGTTCTTGAACAGATTATTCATGGCTACCTCTGTGGCTCTAATGATAGCCATTGGAAGAACCATTTGTTTAACTACAACAGTCTTCCTAACCGTAGTAATATTAAAATATATTTCTATCGTTTCGAGTTTCAAAAGAGAGGTACTCTTCATTTGCACTTGTTAGTTTGGTTAGACAATGCCAAATACATTCAATTACCCCGTTTTCAAGGTGACTTTCCCCTTCATAATGGTGAGCTCCGATATTTTGTTGAGACATTACAAAAGTCAACCAGATCATCCCTACCATTAAACAATGGACCCACGACTGTTGAAAATAAAGAAAGTTATCGAACATTACGCTTTGGTCATCCTGCTGATGCACACGCTGCTTGTCTTCGGGCATACATTGATACCATTCTCCCTTCACTTCGCTGTCATATGGATAAACAATCTAGCGATGGCCATTGTATGCTTTTGAAATATGTCTCTGCGCATGTCTCAAAGTCGAGGGAAGCAAATCACAGTGACATGTTCTACACCCCTGATATTGCTCCTTCAACAGCAGCTATGAAATATGCACTATCATTGAATGTCTGTGAGCCTGAAATGTGGGTTAATTTATCTTCCAAAAAAATATCTTGGACTAATGCAACAAGAAAAAAATCTCATCACTAACATTTGAAAAGGCTCACACAAATTCTACTCTTCAGAAATACTATGCGAGGCCAGTCTCTGCAGAGTCCATGTCTCTCATACAATGGCTAAGGGCATTTGATGATAGTAAACAACCACCAACTATTTATAAACATACATCACCTGCTCTCATAGGCCTACAACATTGATCTTTCTTCAACCCCGAGTACTTCTTCCAATTTCTGTTAATACACCATCCACATAGACAACTTGGTACTGTTGCCCCAAATAACAGCAAAGACATTCCTCCAGCCATCACATTTTACAACACTGCTGCATGTTGAATGCCAGAAACTTTCTCTTCTGGTAAACAATTCCGGCAATTCCTCATGAATGAAGGTCACAAGAGCTACTACATTGACACTGTTGTTGCTTACATACAAAGCCTTATTGACATGAACAATCTCTATCGTCGACAACTTCTCCCATTCACACATGATGGTGATGTCATATCACCTTCCTCTTGTGACAATCTTAATGGTAACCAGCTAGTTGTCTTCAATATGTTCACAGACATGTCGGAGCAGAGAGACAACTTCTACCACGAAATTCCTTGCAAACTTTCAGATGCTGACTGGCGTAGGTTTCCACTTGTCCTCGGCAAGCCAGGTACAGGAAAAACTTTCACCCTGCATAACTGCATTCAAAATCATATTGATGTATGTGTTGCTTTGCGAACTGGTACACTTGCATGCACATACAGGAACAGATATGACGAGGCTGTTGTATGTGACACTGTACACAGTTTATTTCATTACCAACGTGATCGTGAACACGACAACAATTACAATTTCATGCTTGCAAATTTTGATGTCATTTTTACTGATGAGGTTTGTCAAATCAGCACAGACATATTCCATCATATCATTGCTACTTTAAAGAAACTCATGCAACGTCCTGCTGTCATATTGTCAGGTGACTTTGCTCAGCAGCAACCTATAGGTACTGTAGATGGTCTCACTAGGCAAGTGCCTAGCATTAAAACATGCTCCCACTGCAGGAATTATGTCAATGTTGTAAGACTAACTGAACAATTTCCGACTGCAGAATCAGACGGTTGTGAAGTCTCTGAAATGGATCACTGGTGGAGAGACGCTGGTGAAACGTTCAGAGGCCATGCCTCATTGCCTGACACATTTGACTGATGTCCTCTTATATATAGTCAGGAACTCTGACGTCTCCCGTAAGTGTTTTCTCAGATATCCTTCAACAAAGGATGAGGGTGTCTTTTTTATCAGCAATCCATTAGGGTTGGGGACAGTTCTTGGCTGGATGCCAAGTGGGGGACCCCATTTGGCAATTGCCAAATCCCTTGGGAGGCCAGGGTTGGCCATTTTTATTTGCATCATGCCAAGTGTGCAGGTGTGTCCTGGTGTCAAGGGCTCCCACCATTGGCAACATGCCAATAGCTACGGATTGTGCCCATTGTAGATTGTCTTGGCACATTGCCAAGAGGAGGTGTCATTGCTGGCACCTGTCCAAAGGGTTTCCTTCTCCCTTCTGATGTTATGGAAAATGTCTGGTGGACTTGGCCCCCTGCCAATAGAGCATGGACTTCTATAGGCGAGCAGATTATGGATGCCTCCATCAGAGGGGTACATCTGGCACCTCCTCCATGTGTTGGCACTGTGCCAGATGACCCTGATGCTGGTCTCCGCTGGGAGATGGCGCTCCTGTTATGGACATTGTTGGCAGGTTGCCAAGTGCATCTACTGCTGTTGGCAGTGTGCCAATATGTGCACCAGTGCTTTGCGTGTCACCAGTCAAAAGGAGTGTGCATTGGCATATTGCCAGCACATTGCATGCAGGTATGCTGATGCCAACCTGGCATCGCGGCAAACTTGTGTGGGTTCCTCATTCAGTTGCTGCTAGTCCTGTGTATATGTATTGCTTAGTTCTCCATACCTGAACTTCATAGCAAGTTGTTCCGATTCAATACACAGTGTATATGTTGCATGCGATATCGTGTACGCCATGCGCAATGGTAGTATATTGGGTCATGTTCATATTAAATGCATTAGTATGATGTAATAACATGAGTTTGCTGCATGACATACCTTCAGTGCAACTGAGAAATGAATGCGTACCAGGGACAGCCTGTATTTCTGTAATTCTGTTTCTGCTGCTAAATGTGGAAGGTATAATAGTATAAAAGGATCATGGCTACTTTTTCTTTCAGTTTAGTTTTGCAGTCATCGAGGACAAACGTGTTTCTTGTGCTCTCAGTTAATTTCAAGCTTGTCTCTGTAGAGGTCAGACGCGTTTTTCAGAGCTCTCACTGTAAGGTGAATATTGATAGCTTTACAGAGGCATACATATTTGTAGTAGTTGTTTGCTATTAGCTACATATTCTTTATATTTATAAATATATAATATATATATATATCTGTATGTCATAAATAAGCACATGACATGTTCTACTCACTCCAGAATTTCCCGGTTGATTCATTTGTTGCCTGGTAAATGTAATGCTTCTGCATCGATTACTTTATTTGTTCTACAGTGAGATGTTCCACACATTTCCGGTAGTTGTTGGCTGTTAGTTACATATTATTTATTTACAAACAGATATCTTTATAAACATTGTAGGTGTGCTGTGTTATTCTTCGTGCAGTATTTACCAACTCATTGATTTCTTCATTGGTAATTGTTCTGCATATGCACATGCATATTGTTAATTGCTTCTAGAGCAACCTGTTGTAGATTCATTATTACGGGCTGTTTCAATAGCTCATATCTATCTGTAGTTACTGTTTGGTGTCAGTGACATATTATAGCTGTATATATTGATAGGGCCACATGCCTTTCTGAAAAAAGTATTGACAAATTAACTTCTTTCTTCTACAGTAAGTGTTGTACATGTGATATTTGTCACGATTTCGTGCCTCTGTAGATATAGATAGATACTAATCTCTTAATGTTTAGTACATTTAGTTCATAAGTTCTATATATGTTATAGTGTGCTATAAAATATTTTCCATGTCTTCACTTTGTATGTACATGTGAGTTGGGCTTGTTTAGCTCTTAGTTTCAAATGAGCAACTGATTGTTTTATTACAGGGTAGAATTAATTGCTTTAGTTGTTAACAGTAGTGTTCTAGTTAGATTGTAATTGTTGTCTGTGTTCACTTGTAGGACTTTAATTATATCAGGATGTCATACCAAGCGGTAAGAACAATTTGATTTCACTTGTATTGTCATTTTGCGCCTATCTACTCATAACAGATTATTTGACACAGCATTCAGCAACATACTCATCCATTGGGAGTGAGCTGTGAGTCACCTCCACCTATAACGGAGCATCACATCATTCTCCTCAGCGTAGCTTCATTTTCCCCTTATCGTCAAATATCATTTTTTTACTTCTCCTGGCAACATGGCCCATGTATGGTCAGCTGCCGAGGGACAGTTATACTGGGCAGATAGATATCCCATTCACCTACAACCATCCCAGACGATTCTCAACAGGCGCTCTTCAGGTAGTCCACGTCATTTGGAACAGGTTGCATCAATCACATTGCCTAATAAAGATAACGGTGATACTAGCGCTAATCTGTATTTCTGGGTTAGGTATCTGTCTTGGGCATTCTGCAAGACCTGCTATTCACTTTGTCCACAACAGTTGCTTCCCAGCTTTAATAAGAGAATGGAAACTGCTAAACAGTACCAATTTCCATGTAGTTCAGACAGATATGTTGTTCCCCAGCCTGAAGAAATACCAACGGAGCTTGTTGTCTTGCATCCCATTGACATGTTGACACTGAGACCGTTCAACATCCATTCCGGAGAGTATAAAGTTCAACAATACGGTTATCGTGTTAGAGACAAAATCATTAGCCTAACTTGCAGTGCTCTTTCTGTCCAAGGGAAAATTGATAACTTGACAGATGAAGATGTGAGACAACGATGTCAACGGGCCTATGAATATCTCATGGCAACAACAGACAGCACTTTCGCAAAGTATGTCAGAAAGCGAGATGAGCTTTATAATGTATATGAAGAGCAACACACTCTGAATGGCCCGGGATTGAGTGTGCACTGTGGCCAACGCTGTATCCCTACTTTGCATGGTGTGACACAAGTAGAGAAGGAAAATCTGACCGTTGGAGTGCAAAAGTCTCCTTTCTTTATAAATGCCTGGGACCTATTATAGATTACACATTGCACTTTTAGTTACTTCAAATCATGTTTGACAGATGGACAGAGAAGACAATAACAGGTGCAACAAACTCAGCACGCAAGTACAGTGTAAACCCTTATATTGCCTTATCTAACAAGGCATTTTCACCATCATTCTGGCAGTGAAAGCACTGTTTTCTCATTGATGCAGTTCACCAATTTGGTCTCCCTTCACTGTTTGTCACAATTTCCCCATCAGAGTGGTCATTTACTTGTCCAGCATGGCTTGACAAAATCCGCTGTCATCTCCCTCAAGAGCTTGCATGCTATGAGACCCTCCATTATGCTCACACCCCTGAGCAGATAGTGAGGGACTACTTGTGTGGAACCAATACTTCTCGCTGGGTTCGTCACATCTTCAACACATCTGATGATGACAACAATACCAGCGTTGTGTTTTATTTTTACCGGTTTGAATTTCAGAATCGAGGTGCGGTTCATTTACATCTGCTGGTATGGTTGAGAAACATACAGTCCATCCAATTCCGTGACATTCGTGCTGATATCCCACCTGGTGATACTGTGCTAGGCACACTTGTCAGTAAGTTTCAGACATCTGAAAAGGCCTCTCTTTCCTTGCCATTGCAGAATGAGCCAACATATATAAAAACAACTGGCGACACGGATATGCTGCATCTATACCATCCAGAGGATGCCTTCGCAGCTAATTTG
Source organism: Chrysaora chesapeakei (assembly GCA_011763395.2). Lineage (NCBI taxonomy): Eukaryota > Metazoa > Cnidaria > Scyphozoa > Semaeostomeae > Pelagiidae > Chrysaora > Chrysaora chesapeakei. Next base: position 5,696 of record JAADKT020043564.1, read on the forward strand.
AGAGTGTACATTGCAACTCTTCTTCCAGCCTTAAATTGTAGCATGGATGTGCAAACAACTGATGGGCATGGCATGATTTTAAGATATGTCGCATCATATATGTCTAAGTGGAAGGAGTCATTCAACAGAGAAACAATGTTTTCCAAGAATATCAATGCTTCTATCGCTGCACTGAAGTACCTTGCAAACATTTCCATCTGTGAACCTGAGATGTGGCTACTTCTGTCTAGTGTCAAGCTGTCATGGACAAATGGCACTCGAGTTCACTATACTTCACCACCTTCTGAGACGCCATTAAGGTGTACTGACCTTCCAAGGTATCACGATCAACCACAGCACATGACCCATATGTCATTTCTGCAGTGGCTTGGGCGTGACAAGAGTTCCTGTAAAAAGAGTCATGGACAGCCTCCACCTGTTGTTGTTGGTGTCAAATACCTATCTTTCTTTAATCCGGAGTTCTTCTTCCAGTTCACTTTAATGAATTTCCCTCATCGCTCATTAGCTGATTTGCAACAAGTGTCATATGCTATCCCCTCTCACTTGAGACACTATAGCATGGCTAAAGCATGTTTGCCAAACATGTTGACACTGACATCATTTCGAGATCTTCTGACAAAACAGGAACACAAAGCATATTATATCGACACAGTGATTGCGTACATCAAAAGTCTTGATGAGCTTCTCAATGCATACAAATGTCGCTTTATTTCCATGAGCACGGCAAAAGCGCCAACAGTAACAATAGACACATTCTCTGCAATGTCAACATCACAGTTTGCTTGTTTCCAAGTCTTCCAAATTGCAGTCAATAGTCGGAGTGATGAGTATTCTAGTTCACACGCTCTTCCAAAGACTGATTGCCGGAAGTTCCTTCTTTTCACTGGTGATCCTGGCTGCGGGAAGACTTTTCTGTTGAGAACTTGTATCCAGTTCTGTCTAGATAATGATCTATCACCTGCTGTCGCAACACCAACAGGCTGTTTGGCTTGCGTATATAAAGAAGAATTTCAAGACAGAGTGCTTTTTGACACTGTACATGCCACATTCCATATCCCTGCTGGAGAAGGGGAGCACCATACAGTCAACTGGAATCTATGCCATGCTGTTCATTGATGAAGTGTCACAGATTTCATGTTACACCTTCAATTTTATAATTCACACCATGAATGTCTTACCAGTCAGGCCTGTCATTTTCTTCTGTGGTGATTTCTTGAAGCAACAACCTATAGCAACCGTTGCTGGCAGAACAATGCCAGTTGATGGCATTACAAAACATCCAAGCTACGACTCGCTATTTCATCGCTTTCACCTAACTGAGCAGCATAGGTGTACTGATTCCCAGCTAATGAGATTCCTTTCTGCGATAAAACATCGTCAGCTATCAACTGATGCTCTCGAGCACTTTCAACAAGGCAGGATACTGTGTCGTGGACAGGTAACAGCAACAGTGGTTATTGAGTCGTACAAGCGGCACCCATCTGCATTGTTCCTGACTGTAAGTAACTCCGCCACCACTTTCATAAATAACTCCATCATCGATTGCTATTCAGCACTACCAATCATTGCATCTGTGATATGCTACAATGATGTGAACAGAACATCCATTTTCCATGGCATGCCCTTGATGCTGCTTCAAAATAGAAACAAGAGTCTCGGCTTTGTTAATGGCCAAATTGTTATAGCACACACAGCGCAGGGAGCTACTATTCTTGTTCAACACCCACGAGGCCATTTCCTTAATATCTACCCTATGACTGAAATTGACGAAGACCAGAAACATCGAGTCCATTACCCTTTTCGTCCTGCATTTTCAAGTACTATCGCAAAAGTGCAAGGTCAGACTCTCAAGAAGGTGATTATATGGCTTGACACTCCCTCCACTCCGACTGGTACAGTCTATGTTGCTTTATCCCGTTTCCGTAAAATTACTGACATGTTTTTCCTTACAACTATAACTCCCGATCATTTTCACCCCTTCAATGGCTAATCCACATATTCAATGACAGAGCTGAAAATAGACAACACCGCTTAAAAACATCATGCAAAAACATTACCGAGTACAACTCTACTGCCATTTCTGTCCTTTGATCAACTATGATAAGGATGAGGTTCTCACGGCTACGTCATTCTCCATATATCCTGTATTTTCATCCATCTATCTTCCATTACCTTCTCCTGCTTGCCTTACTAAAGTTATCAACTTCCTTGTATACCTGAAAAGACATAATCATATACATCAATAATTATGTTCATCACCTTAAGTTGTATCAAATTTGCTGTCAACCTGATAACTTTCACATGATATATATATTCCCTTTCAGATGGGCAAACAGTTTGCCGAAAGAAGAAGGACAGGGGGAGTCAGCTTCTTCTCTCATTTCCCAAAGAACTTCCTCCGCCCTTATGAGAAAGTTGACAAACTGCCATTTGATGACACCATATTTACAAGAATCAATCCTAGTAGCTGTGAGTGGCTCTGCCGTCCAGCTGTGGCAGCTTCCGAATTCGCTGCGACCGTCTCAGACAATCTGGAGATTCTTCAGGAAAGTCCTTTGTTGAAAGATGCAGAGGTGGAGGGCATTCTGCCTCATTTGAAAAAGTTGCGCAATCTGTCACAGCCACTTTCCAAGGACAGTGCAGAGCCTGCCAGCAAGAAATCAATAAACAAGCTTCTTCGAGAGGTCCTCGCGAATGAAGACACTACCGAATTCACGGACAGGGCTTTCACTGTTGGTGCAGCTCTCTTTACAACTAGCATCCAGTTCATGGTGATGAGAGCATTGTTCCGCAATGTTGAGGAGCTTGCTGCCAAAATACAGATGCCTGATGGCTCTGATGCGAAGTTCAAAAATTCAAAAAAGCTCCGTCACTTGCGGCAACTGCTGATTAATACGCAGCCAACAGCTTCAAGAAAACGGACCCAGCATCTTGATGACCGAACAGCTGCGGTCCTTGCACAGTTATCAGAGGAGTCCTCGGTTTCAGAAGAGGCTTCTGCACCGAAGAAACAAAAGCGCTTGAGAAAATCCAAGAAGGATGACTCTGCTGGAGATGGCACACTAAAGAAGGCTTGACTAAAACCATTGCTGTAACACTGCTGTTCCATTGCTTTTTACAGTGAAATCGGTTTGAAGCTTACTGCAGGACTACCTAGATATGATTCACCAATGTCACACACAGATAATCTACTATTTCCTAACTAGGATTCCACCTGCACCATCACTCGATTCTGTATTACGCTTTCAAATTGTGGAACTTCTATGTTGAATATTGCTGGCTGTTTGTCATTTGCGCTGTGCTACTTACTTTTGCTGCATGTATTAGACTCAATAGCAAGTAATGTGTCTTCTTCATCAGTGTCACATTTCTCTTCAATCACATGTTTTGCAGAGTGCATTGTGCTGTCACACATATTGCAGAGTACATCAAGGCAGGGGGATGGGGGACACGCTTAAGTATCTCAGCTGCCCGCTTGGCAGTTAATTATCCCTGTGGTAGCTTTTCTGACACCTCTAGCTTAAAACTCTTAAAGATTAAAGGATCGATAGACAATGCTTTCACAGTTTGTATTCATACTGAAAATCAAAATCAAGTGAGCTTTTACCCTTTTGTTCTACATGAGTTTTCCGTTCTCATTGAGCTCACCTTAGGACACCTGCATTATCATTTGACAGTTGTGCCGCCCAAGCCAAACTCCCGACCTGATAGTGTCTTCGGCACAGATTGACCTGCCGATGTGAGGCCTTGATGCCAGAAAGTGAGCCGTGAGGCCCACTTTCGCTCAACCAACTAAGTAAAAAAACAATAAGAGTGGTGGTATTTCACTGTTGCATTCCTGCTCCCACTCATCCTACACCTCTCATGTCTTTTCACAGAATCAGACTAGAGTAAAGCTCAACAGGGTCTTCTTTCCACGCTGATTTTGCCAAGCCCGTTCCCTTGGCTGTGGTTTCGCTAGATAGTAGATAGGGACAGTGTGAATCTTGTTAATCCATTCATGCGCGCCACTAATTAGATGATGAGGCATTTCGCTATTTTGGTAGTATCAATAAATATGTTATTACGTATAACCATGTGTAATCTGACAACATTTTACAGACAGGTTTTGTACAAAATAATATTATGAGTTCGGTACTAGTCTTCGACCAGGTTCAATGGGCTGGTCTCCCCCAGGTAATGTAGCACTGAGTCCGTATTTTCAGGCATAACTTAAATGCTACTTCATAACATTGCAATCAGCGTGACCTGTCTTTGCATGATTAATGGTGTAAATGATTCAGAGAACAATAACCTACAGCCAGCTGTATTCACAGGTACTTTATTTTTATCATTCTTATCCATTTTTCATACCAACATTATTCCACATATATTACATTATCTACATGTGTATAACCTATTATTTTATATACATAGGAACCTATAGGTCAAATATTCTATATTTACTTACATAACCTAACATTCAATCCTCCTATCATAAAACATTAAAATTTTTATCCTTTTTGGCTTCTCTATTTTATAGTTGTCAATATATTCATAATATATAGTTTTCACTATTGCAGTTAAATGAATTAATGATTTTTATATTCCTAATATTTGTTATACATGTTTTTTTGAATTTACATCCTTAAACAATTGACAATTACCTTTCAGAAAATTTACAACTAACTTTTCACATTGGTTTTTCAGATTATTTGACAATTTCAAGACTTATCTTTCCCATACGCATTAGCAGCTGTAATCAGAGGTAGCTCAGTTTTATAATTCTTATTCATTCTATTATACCTACTTTACTTCACATATATATTGTTAGATAATCTACCTTTCCATTACCTCTCATGCTATATAAATATAAACCTATATTATTCTAAGGTCACCAACATAATTTAAAATATTCTTTTCTTTATCATACAATACTACAAATTTCATCTCTCACACTTTATCTAATTTGTGGATGTAAATATTTTCATTACATCTACCTGTTCTCAATTATATTCATTTAAGCAAATTATGATATCCTCCTTTCCAATTATACAAGTCTTGCAATAGTCCATTTTCTGACCTC
>JAADKT020043675.1:0-10757 GCA_011763395.2 Chrysaora chesapeakei
TAGCTCAGTGGAAACGATATTAGCTTTTTTAGTCGTGCAGTCAAGGTTCGAATCCCATCTATTGTGGTATACCACTTGTGGATAAATCTATCCTAGTGTTTGTCAATTAATGACTAATTCACTGAAGTTTTAGTTCACTTTCAGCAATTCTATGATTTTTCTCTCAACAACTTCCTTATGCGGCTTCTTCACTGTCCTTGGTTATATATGTTTTTTTTATTTCTATAAGATTGTAGTTTAAAATTGATCTTAGGTCTCCGCTACCGATGCTGATGCGGGTACAAACGCTGAAATAACTTACGAAATCACTGGTGGTTTGCATCGTGGTAACTTCTCCATCGACTCCAAAACGGGCCTAATTGTAACAAAACTCGCTTTGGATTATGAAACTGTATCAAGCTATGAAATTACCATCACCGCGAAAGACGCAGGAGTGCCGGAAAAGAAGAACACTTGTAAGGTATTGAATTGGATTTTTTATAGTCTCGGAGTTCTTAGCGATTTCAAGAGTTTTATTGTAAAACTAAAAATCTTGTTTTTAGGTTGCCATTACGGTTATAAATGTCGATGACAATGCCCCAGAATTTGGAAAGATAACGGAAGCGAAAGTATCAGAAGGTGTACAGGTTGGCACCCCTGTTGTCAAGTTTAATGCAACAGATAAAGATGGTAGTGCTTTGACGTATAGCATCGTACATGGCAATACTGGAACTGCATTTGAAATCGATAGCAGCACAGGTATGAGGCATATAATAAACGTAAATGCATTAAGTTCGTAAGGATATTTCTTACTCCTCTGAAAATACATCTATTTTCTTATTTTAACATGGCATAAAAGCCAAAAAGATGCTGAACACTGCCAAATACCATTCCTGACAATATAGTCGATAAAATTTTTTGCATTTTTTTGCTAAGAACATCTTCTTTCGGTATCCAAATCTTGCTTTGATGTCTAGGCCAAAATTGCCAATATTTTGGCAAATTTTGTGGCCGGTTTCCAGGGCCCAAATCGGTTTGAAGGTTGAGTTTCGATGAAGCACGTTTGGAGCCTGAGGACGAGGTTGATGGATTTCTTATTAGTATAATGAAGGGAAATGAGACAACTCAGAGTTTCTTTTCCTAAATTCGTAGTTGTCCCCCCCGCATGGTTAGACAGGGGAGAATATATTACATAACATTGATTTTTGTCTCATTGATAAGTGATTTGACCGCATTGACCTTCAAAATTTCCATTTCAGGACAACTAAGAGTGAAGAATTCATTAGACAGAGAGACAACTGCGCAATACAACCTCACAGTCACTGTTAAAGATGCTTCGAATAAAGTGACAACAACTCATCTGCCCATCAAAATTCTCGACATCAATGATAATGTCCCACAATTTTTTCAATCTCAGTACAGCAGATCCATATATGAAAATAAGCCTTCAGGTTGGTAGCCTTTTTTATATCCCCCCCTGAGGGAATTCTTAGCCCAGACGAAGGAGTGTCACTAAGATTGTGCCATTCCATCCATCTATATTAACTCATTGTAAAGACCCATTACATCGATTATGTAAATTTGCATTAAACTGTTGACACACTCCAATGAGTTGCTGCGTGGAATATTTAACGTTACTTTGCCCCAGAATTGATGGACAAGTTCTTAAAGCCCATACCCAACATTGTTAATGGATTGTTTTAATTTCATAACTTTTAAAGCGATTTTCAGACTAAATAATTCCCGCTTTACGGCATTTTCGGCCAGAAACCTCCCTCATGAGCAATCATATTCGTACAAATTTCATGTTATCTACCCCCTGGAACTTCTGCACGCATTTTTTTATCATAAGAAATTGCGTCTAAGACAAAATCCATTAGGTGAATTATTGCCATTATCATTTTTCAGGTTTGTCAGTCATCAGAGTTCTCGCTTCTGACCGAGATGAAGGTACGAACGCCGAAATTGTTTACGAAATCGAATCAGGTGCGACAAAAGACCAGTTCACAATAAAGCAAAATGGCGACATTGAAACGACTCAATCCCTCGATCGAGAAGCGTATGCCGTCCATCAACTTGTTGTAGCCGCAAAAGATAAAGGAACACCATCATTGAAAAACACCGTTACAGTTACGGTGACCGTTAAAGATAGGAACGACAACGCACCTGTTTTCGATCAGGTAACGCCGAAGCAGATCACCGAGAATTGCGGCGTCAGCGCAACAGTCGCTGTTATTCGTGCGACAGATAAAGATGCAGGCGATTATGGCAGGGTGTCTTATACGATTCTCTCGGAGAACGGCGGACATGCAAGTACGTTTGAAATCGGCGCTAGCGATGGTGTTGTGAAAACTATGATAGATCTCGACAGGGAGAAAACGTCGTTTTATACACTTGAAATCAAGGCCACAGACAACCCTACATATGTTGAGAAGAAGACAAGCACAACAGTGTTAAATGTAACCGTCCTGGATGAGAATGATAATTCGCCGGTGATAACACGCCCGGTGACTATTCCCCCCGTACGAGAGGACGTCGCTGTCAATTCGCTGGTAACGAAATTTGAAGCCACGGACAAAGATATCGGAGTCAACGCTGAAGTGACATTTGAAATCGTTTCTGGCAATACCGACAATGCATTTGCTGTTGATGCTAATACCGGGGAACTCAAGGTAAACAAGGCACTGGACCGAGAGCAAACCGCTAGTTATCAGTTAGTGGTTAGGGCGCAAGATAAAGGCCAGCCTGCCATGCGGAGCACAAAATCATTTGCTGTCACTGTGGAAGATGTCAATGATAATGGCCCAACTTTCACCAAAACGCAGTACAAAGGTAAGTGTATTAATGCCTCGTTCTTTTGTATAAAGCTTCTGTGCTATTCAAGTTGAAATATTTTCTTGTGTGGTTTCTGTTTCATCCTGCTTGTGCTACTTTTCATCTGCATAATCTAAGCCATAGAGATAATAATAATCTCTATGGCCTAAGCTAGGTTTTTCCTTGGCACGCTTTCTTGGCACTTTTCATGCGTTCACGGCTTGTCGTTTCGTTCATATAATTGTCTTCTGTACGTATCTGGTTAAAATGATAGATTCACATTAGCAGTGATGCCCTGATCAAACGACCAAACGTTGCTTTTGTTTGTTAAACATTTGGAATTTGCTCATGGAACAATGTTTGAACGTTTGGCCGAATCACAAAACATTGTTGACAGGCGCAATCAAGCTACAGAAACAAAAACATATGTTTGATGAGCATTGTTTTGCGACGTGGCCAAACGGTAAATCATTTCACTGACAAGAATAAGAAATTTGCTTATCTAGCAAATGAGCAAAATGCTTGATCGTTTGGCCACAGCACAAAACATTGCTCAACAAACATTGTTTTTTCTTACGGCAAGCGATGCTCTATATTCTTAAGGCTTGACATAGCCGAAACACAAAAGACAAATAGGAGGAGAGTCTCAGGGCTCTATGGCTTTGAGAGTTACTCGAGGATTTCACTGAGCTCTTTAGTTCAGTGGAATCGTCGTTGGCCCTCTGATCTGATCATGCAGCCTTAGGTTTAAATCCCATCAATCAAAAACTATAGTGTAGATGCAGGTAATCAGACTTCTCTAACGATGATTCTTTTTTCTTGCAGAGTCTGTCAATGAAAATGTGCCAATTGGAACATCTGTACTTACTGTTGCTGCTACCGACCCAGACGACGGTGTTAATTCACAAGTAACATACGAGCTCGATACCTCATCTGCTGCCGCTTCCTTCTCAATCAATGCCACGTCAGGCGAGATCAAAACTGCGAGAGCCATTGATTACGAAACAACGAAGACCTATGCATTCAAAGCCATTGCAACCGATGGAAAATTCCGAACGCTGACCGATATTCAAATAGACGTCGTAAATCTCAACGACAACAGTCCCGAATTTGAGAAAGCGTATTCCGTAGAAATATCGGAGGCTTCGGCTGTTAGCTCGGGCGTCATTACCGTCACCGCTACAGATAAAGACTCGTTCGGTGCCATAACATATTCGCTTCTGAATAACACTGGAACGTTCTCTATTGATTCACAGACCGGAGAAATAAAAACAACCGTCGGACTAGACCGAGAAACGAGAAGTGTCTATGTTGTTGGTATCAGTGCAACCGATGGTGGATCGCCTAGTTTGTCGGCGCAAACAACTGTCACTGTGACATTGGGTGATGTTAACGACAACGCACCGTACTTTTCCGAGTCATCAGCGACTGTTTCGGTTAACGAGAACGAGATTGCCCAATCGTTTTTCACCGCGAATGCCTCGGATAAAGACGTCGGTATAAACGCACAGCTTGAGTATAGTATTGAAAACAGTGCAAGCAGCGGTAAATTCGTTATCGACCAGAACACCGGGAGGGTCTCAACATCTGTTAAACTCGACCGCGAGCAAGTTTCCTCTCACGTCATAACCATTGTAGCAAAAGACAAGGGACAACCATCGCTCACATCACAACCGTTTACACTGTCAATCAATGTGATTGACGTGAATGACAATGCTCCATTGTTCTTAAGACAATACAACAATGAAAGCATATCTGAAGGAGCCAGTGTTGGTGCTGTTGTGTTTGGCGCTTTAGCAAAGGATTTGGATACAGGAGTAAATGCTGAAATTGAATATTCGATTGTCGCTGGGAATACAGGGAACGTTTTCAAAGTTGACAATTCTACAGGTCTGTAATTTTTCACTGTTCATGCATGTTTAACTATGCAGACACAAAATTCATATTTCAGCATCTCCCGGGTATACCACAGTCGTATTAAGCATTCAACATTTTATCTAGATGCAAAGTTTAACTATCTGAGTGCTGTTATTATTCATTTTATGAGCCGTTCAAAGTTTCAATTTTTAAAGGACTCGGTCCATTCGGGGTGAGAAGGTTCACTCCTGTGCAGATTTTACGGTCAAAACCCTTATAAAATCTGCAACTTTGCAGAGTCAGAAAATCAAAACTGCAGAAGCTAGGACAGTAAACCTTTGCACTTAGACTAAGTTTTGGATGCTTTATACGATTTGTGCACTGAAAACTTGATATCTTGAAATTTTGAAAAATTGTTGTCAGGGCAGTCTTCCGTCAAAAAAATGTGTTGGACAAAACTAACCAAACCTGCTAGAAGCTCGGGCTTTCAGCCGTCATTTCGTAGAACTCGAGGCCCAAAATTTTATTCGGTGCAATTTTTGGTGTAATTCAGCTAAGATTTCTGGGATAGTGTTGTTATTGCAATGTTGAATTTTTTGTTGCAATCACATCAGAGATAACCGATCCTTCGCATCGTGCGGCAACAGTGTTTTAAGCCATTCGTGAAAAAATGATCAACATTGAATGGGAGAGGGGGGCAAGGACATAGACCCTGAATCAATATGACTGAGTATTTGTCTCAGCATATTTTGTCCATGATTGTAGGTCACTTTTGTCAGTTCGACCATAGACAACACCGGATTCCAATCTCCCTTTTCGGCTGTTCTATCTGCATCTTCTCTCAGAGAAAGAGTCGGTTCCGAAATGAAAATAAAATATCTTAGGCTCTAAAATTAATGATTGTTTTTTGGTAGGTGTTGTATCCTTGGAAAAGAAGCTTGATCGAGAAACAGTAGATAAATACACAATACACATCCAAGCTGCAGATCACGGCAGCCCACCCATGACAACAACAACAACTGCAACTATACACGTCTTGGACGAGAATGACAATGCGCCCGAGTTCGATAAACAGACGCTGACTGGCCATGTCAAAGAAAATAAAATTGCAAAAATGCCAGTCGTACGTGTAAAAGCCACTGACAAAGATGCTGGAGAAAATGCACGTGTAGAATACAGTCTGAAAGCAAATGATGCATTTACTATCAATGGAGTAACGGGAGAGGTATGTCTAATTGCCTATCAACAGCATGCGCATACAGTAAGATGTGGAAAAAGTATTGGAGCTGGGGAAGTCTAGTGGAGGATAGAGAATAACAATCAGAAGTAGTGTTTTGGACGCTTACCCCTTGGAAATCTTTGCAGAATGTTTTTAAATCATAGTCCTAGGTTCCATTGTCCAAGCCCGTAGTCCAAGGAAGTATTACATTTTTCTATACTTGTATACAGTGATACATACAAGCCCTTTTTAAGCAGAAAAATTTAGGCACTCAAGTGGATTGCATGGTTTTTCCTGCAATAAATCGTTATACAGAAGGCATTCCAGAATATAACTAAGCATTAATGTGTTGGGTGTGCTAGATGAGATGTTAGTTGAGCTGGTGTTGCTAAGTAGTCAAGTCCTTCGGCTCATGATCAGTCGTGTTTCGAATCAAGTCGGGACGACTTTCTTTAAGCCTACAGTCATCTCAGCTGTACATCCTTCTGAGGTCGGTAAATCAATACCCAAGGTATTCAAACTAGAATATCAGCCTTGGGGCACATGCAGCAGGTCCACATCAGCTGTATAGCTGCCAGAACACCAAACCCGCGCAAATATAGATTTTTTGGTTAGAATTATTGTGATGACTTGAAATGCTTGATATTTTAAACTTGGCTTAATGACAACATATATTTTGACTGCAGGTAACAACACTGAAGCCATTAGACAGGGAAGAAAAGGCAAGTTACGTGTTAGAGGTGACTGCAAAGGATCATGGATCAGTTCCATTGTCAACGACCGACCAGCTGACGATCAATGTCGGTGACGAGGACGACAATTGTCCGATATTTTCACCGAAGGTTTACACAGCGAGAATCGAAGAGAATACACCACGTGGTACAATCGTTGTTAACGTCACCGCGACTGATGATGATATTGGTCAAAATGCTGAATTAAGATATGCAATTAAATCTGGCGATGACCAGGGGGCATTCACCGTGGATCCTGTAACTGGTAATGTAGCTTATTTTTTTTTTAATATCTGACCATCTACAATGGTGCGTTGTGACGTCGTGGTCTAATCCAGCTGACTGGTGGTGTCAGGAGCTCAGTGAGGTCTTACAACGAACCCCAGACACCGTAGCTAGACAGCCATGGTCTATCCATCTCTGAGATCATAGCGACTTGCGCTAAAAACACCATTCCACATTCACCTTTTTACATCTGCTTAGCCCTGGTCTACAGAAAGCATCTGAAATTTGCAGGCTCGAACCATCAGGGACATCTTTTCGCTCAAAGGACACTTCATTATGTGAAGTCAGAAGGCTAACGTATTAAAAGTACCCGCATGTTGTTTTCAAGTGCTTTGTATTACCTCTAATTACCGTATTCTGGCCCCCTGTAGTGTTTCTAAGTGCATCGCCCATCCTAAAAAAGTGCCATTCTGGGGACTTGCTCGTTTTCAGTAGTGCTTGTCTCAACCGAAATTTCTTTTTTACATCAAAAAAGGGTAATAACCTTGAAAACGACACTTGTAAGATTCTTGCCAAACATTCGCAGACTCTTTGTAAAACATTTGAAATTCTCTTGTCAAGCAAAATGTTTAGCATTTGGCCACGCTGTCATACACTGCTCGTCGTTACATGTTTTTGAACTTCCTCAAAAACATCGCGCAGCGCATTTTGCCTGTTTATGCTTGTGAAACAATGTGACGTGGTCAAACGTTCAAGCATTGCTTGATAAGCAAATTTCAAATGTTTGAGAAAAAATGCTTGATCGTTTGGCCAGGGCCTTAGCCTTTTTTTGATTTCAATTTCAGTTGTCCAAAATTCTTTCAAAGATCTATTCATATTGCCAACGTTATACCCGTTTTTTATAAAACTTTTTATTTATTTGAGGCCAACTTTTCATTTGTTTTTATTTTTCCAGGCTCGGTTATGGTTGAAGGCATCGTCGACAGGGAATACTCTAGTTTCGTGCATCTCCGAGTCAGAGGTGGAAAGATTGACTGTGGTATGAAGCCAATCAATGATACCAACGTAGGTAGGTAGAACTGTTTGGTTTGAGTGCAGCAGGTTTGGAAGTTGCAATTCAATTCAATTTAAATTAAATTAAATTAAATTCAAATTTATTCATAGAATTCACCGGATTACAGGTATACATCCCATACGAACCAGGAAAAGACTAAGCTTAACTAGCCTGGTCCGTTTAAGCAAAACAAAACAAAACAAACGTTACAATATGTTTTAAAAACAGCAATAAGAATACTATAAAATAGAATTTAGCGAAAAAATAGCTAGTTATTAAAGAGTTTTCAGATGATTTGGTCAAGTGGTCATGTCCTCTGGTTCACGATGGGCAGGTCGTGGGTTCAAATCTCGTTGGGACCAATTTCCACGAGCCTACAGTCAACTCAGCTGTCCAGCAATCCGAGGTCAGTAACCCAGGGTATTATTTCTAGAATATCAGTCTGGGGGCACAAGCTGCAGGTCCGCGTCAGCTGTATAGCTGCCAGAACCCGTGACCTGCGTTAACTCAGCCTTCCGAGGTTGGTAAATGAGTAGCAAGGGTATTTGTTGTAGAATATAGGTCTGGGGGCACAAGCTGCCGGTCCACATCAGCTGTATAGCTGCCAGAACCCTTGACCTGCGTTAACTCAGCCTTCCGAGGTTGGTAAATGAGTACCAAGGGTATTTGTTGTAGAATATCAGTCTGAGGGCACAAGCTGCAGGTCCACATCAGCTTTATAGCTGCCAGAACCCCTGACCTGCGTTAACTCAGCCTTCCGAGGTTGGTAAATGAGTACCAAGGGTATTTGTTCTAGAATATAGGTCTGGGGGCACAAGCTGCCGGTCCACATCAGCTGTATAGCTGCCAGAACCCTTGACCTGCGTTAACTCAGCCTTCCGAGGTTGGTAAATGAGTACCAAGGGTATTTGTTGTAGAATATCAGTCTGAGGGCACAAGCTGCAGGTCCACATCAGCTTTATAGCTGCCAGAACCCCTGACCTGCGTTAACTCAGCCTTCCGAGGTTGGTAAATGAGTACCAAGGGTATTTGTTCTAGAATATAGGTCTGGGGGCACAAGCTGCCGGTCCACATCAGCTGTATAGCTGCCGGAACCCCTGAGCTGCGTTAACAAATAAAGATTGCTTTGCTTGCTTACTTCTGTGTTATGGATGGATGGTATGGATGGAAAATGTTACACGGTAATCTGTAAGCGGTACGGAAAGTTTCCATCTATCAAAAGTTAGCTTAAGTTCAACCTTTGAAAATGGAAAGCGGATTGGTAAGCATACCATTGTACTGCTCAAAATGTACTGAATAAGCGGGGGTTGATATTTCAACCAAAGAATGGCTTTAGAACCCTTAGCTCTCGAAATCTAGAAAGACTCATGACACGAGTCTTAAGTTCCTCTCGTACAATCTAGACCAACAACAACAGAATGTTAACATGCCTGTCACATTAGACTCGTATCCTAAAGCGTTCATAACCGGCCAGTTTTAGGTTAAATTCATCTTCCAAATTCGAATGTTTTAATCGAAAGTCGCATGCGCTTCATTTTGTTCAAATACACTAAATATCATCACTGTATTGTGTAGCCTTGGTCTTACTCTTTTCATTTCATTTTTCCTCGTTTTCCAGGTGAGGGTGGCACTGAACAAGCAAACAACCAATCACTAGCAGATGTCTACATCACAGTCACTGACAAGAACGATAACCCTCCGAGATTCAAAATGCAAATTCTCAATTACAATTTCAATAGTCTTACAGAAAAGCATTTACTGAACGTCAGTGCAAATGATCCTGATCTTGGCTCGGGTGGAATTGTGAAGTACCGGCTAAACAGCACGAAAAGAGTAAGTACTGGCTTCATGTTAATTTTTCTCTCAAAATATTGGGAACTTCAGCCTCAGAGTTTCCTATGGGCTGCTTAACTTAAGAGAAAGATTTACAACATAAAGTTTTTGTTAGCTATAAACAACTGAGTTTTTGGCTCTTCTGTTTAAAATTGACAATATTTGCTATGATATATGAACAAAGTAAAGTGATTTGAGCCGAAAAAGTTTAGAAAAGTGAGACATTCTAACGCTTCTTAGCTGAGCCCTCGAGTTGAAATCGGTCTTATTTAAATTCAAAAAGCTGGTTCTGGTCTGTATAGAAAGAAGGAGCTCGTATTCTCGCTTTCTTCTCTTTTAGACTCATTTAGACGCTTTCTACCTTGCTTTTGCATTTCTTGATAGGTTAAAGAAAATGGTGCAGTGAGACGTGAAGTAATTGTAGAGGCCTATGATCAGGGCAATCCGCCATTGTCTTCAAAAGCTGTCGTCAGGGTTCATAATCAGTAAGTACTTGGTTTCTTTCAGTTTAAGGCTCCATGACTTTGTCGTACTCGCAAAGTGATAAACCCCCGAGAGCTTATTTAATTTTGGAGATTTATAGGGGCCTTTGAGTGGAGACGTGTTAGATTGTGGTACTTCATATTCACCAGAAAACTCCCAGCATTTTGCCAATCAAGGGAAATTAAACTGAAAAGAGACATGCAAGTTAGTTTTAACTACAAAACACATGAAATTAGACGTCGGGGCTTGATATAGACTTCTGGGTTCGAGGGCAAGCCACGGTAGCGTTACAGCCAGGATCGAGGTCTCGTTAATTCATCTACGTTGAGATATTGGGACAATATCAGGATGGGCGAACTTCCGGGTCGATGACTAAGCAACTCATTCCGCTGTCCATCGGGATGTTAAGGCGGGCGCAAACCGTGCCAACAGTGTTGGCCAACCTATCGGCGACGATGCTGGCCAATATGTTGGCACGGTTTGCTCACGGCTTTAAACTATACATTGTGGGCCTAAATCAGCCTGTTGTAAAAAAAGTAAAATAAACAGCAACAAGATGCCA
>JAADKT020043786.1:0-10757 GCA_011763395.2 Chrysaora chesapeakei
CTCAAAACGAAAATTTCTTAAGAATATTGAGGCTGGGCAAAATTTATAGTATTCTTATAAAAAAAAAGAGTGTATGATTGATCGGTATCTGAATGCTTTTGCCTCTCAAATTTGTCAGCGCATATTTCATTTATTAGCATAATTGTTTATTGTTAGTTTTACAGTTCTAATGCAGAGTAACATTAAGCAACCCAATGTATCTGCAAACAATTTTAAGTTTATTGACGTAGAAAATACATAAACCCAGATATGAAATTTTCGGCAGCAGCCCCAGGTTCTTAAATCGAGACCACTGGCTGAGGCGAATATTGGCTGAAACATTACTACGTTTAGCCATCCCCGCCTCAGCAGCAGACAAAATACAAGAAGAAGTTCAGCGAAATGTAGTAAAATGTTTAAGGTTTAGAGTTCTTAAATATCAAATATTGGGCAAGACTGTTGCCCGTGACGTCCTAAAATTGTTTTCTTTCCTCATGGTTAATTGCAGTCCGTCCAGAGGAATTGTGTTTCTAAAACATTTGCTGGAATAGATTTTGTTTTAAGCCCGCCACACACGCTCAGAATTTTGCTGAGCAAACTGCCACGAATGGGCGCAAAATTTTCTGAGAAATTTGTGATTCGTGCCTGTGAGGAAAATACCTGAAAAAGCATAACAATGAAATGAAGCCATTGCAATGCGACTGAAAGACGTGAGGAAAATTCTCCCGGCCGCCGCAAACGGTGAGGAATTTGCCACGAATGGCAATAAATATCAAACACGATAGAAATTTTCCTCACTGCCACGAATGACTAATTCCTCAGCAAAATTTGCGCGAACACGGTGAGAATTTAGCTGAGCAAAGTGCCATTCGTGGAAGTTTCCTCAGCAAAATTTCTCCCCGTGTGCGGCGGGCTTAGGGTGCATTTTTTCCAAAAGCCACCATTCCATGTTGACACTCACACTGAAGGATGAACAGCTTAAGCCTCAAAACAATTCTAACCTTCATCTAGTTTTTATGTCTATTGTGTTTACGTCACATGTGTCGTTTTTGAGCAGTACAAAATTTCAAAATTTCAATATTGCAAGAAACAGCGGAAACAATTTGTTGACGTACTTAAAAGCTTTTTTTCGTTTTAGAAGCTCAATTGAAAACGGCGGAATTTGTACACATGTGCAGATCGAAATGCACCAATCAGATCAGATACTGCTGTTAAATAGGCATTGTGTTTTAAAAACCAATCAGCTTGCGGGATACAGCGGCAAGACCAACAGGACTAACTAAAGAGTCCAAGGGAGAAAACGAAATCTTTCTTTCTGTTTGTTCCGTGAGCTCCAGTTCCGTGTAGACAGAAAGAGTTAAACATGTGTTGACACAGCAACCAAAATGCCAAAACAAGTTGCTCGTATTGTTTGGAATAATTTCTGCGACGTTTGACTAAGGCTTAACGCTCGCTAAGACTATTGATGATACCCTTAGAACTGTAAATTCTAAATTCAGCAATATCAAATTCAGGCATACCATGGAATTCTTGACCGGGCATGGCTTTCCTATCAGTCGAAATGCGACATCTGCAACATGAAATATATCCGGTCTTTTGTCTTGATCCACTACTAGCATCATTCCTATCGAATTAAAAATCATTAATTAAAATCTCGACGTGACTGGTTGTTATTTATCTCAGGGTGAAGCAATCGTTAAGTTAAATGAGAGGTATGTGCGATAAGTGTTTCTACCTAAACAATATCTTGATTTGATAGGATACTTCCATTATCCAATACACGCTTTTTTATAAAGAACCACTTTATAAGGAACCTACATGTAGAAGGCCCGAAAATTTAAATTACTTATACTACTAAAGAGAAAATCGTTCAGGAACTTTGCAATGTTGAATGCTTTTATCACTGCAAACAATCAAGAATTAGAAGGCCGGTTCCATTCATTTGCAGTTGAAAATCCCAAAAATTGCATGTTACGCATGTATCAAATGTTTCCTTGAATAGTCTCGAGATTTGCTTACATACAAGAGACTCTCTATTATCGTTATGACACTGAATGTGCAGTTAAAATTAAGGAACTATAAAGGAACTTTTGGAACTACAATTGTCTCAAAAGAAGTCCAAAAATAAGGAACTTTAAGAACTAGGCCTTGAGGTAGGTTCCTTATAAATAAAAAAGCATGTATAGTAGACACGACGTCAGAATATTTCTACATGTGGGTTTGTTCCTGTTAAAAATCTCTACACATGAAGGGCATAGTTTTAAATACTAAACATCTAAATACTTAAAATACTTAGATACTTAAAACATTTTCTGATATCTTAAAACATGTCTATACGATTCGTATCAAGATTCAACTGCTAATCCGTCAAATGTGTTTCTGTTATAAGCGCATAAGTATTTTCGCCGTTTTTTAGTTGCCTCGACTGTTAAAAAGCGCTTAAACTTGGCTCACAAGTTTGAGATATGGTTAAATGGGCGAAAATTTTCTTTGCTTCTCTACACATATGTCCACAAGGAATACACACTATGCCGGTACGAGATGAATACGGTACGAAAATATAACGTTTTGGCCTTGCGTCTACATTATGCCGGCACAGTTTTTATATGAATGCGGTAGGAAGTGAATACGATACGCTAACCGGCTTCATCTGAAAACGGCGTAGTGTAGACGCCTGAATACGGTATAGTTTGATGCTGCTTTGCTGAATGAATGAGAGAAAAAAACAATTACTCTTTGTTCTTGTTGACATGAAACAATAGATTTTAGACAAAAACCGATGACCTTGCTCATCGTATTCATTTCATACCGGCATAGTGTAAACGGGGACTCCCGATTCCCCATCCGATATGAAATCATTCCGTATTCATTTCATACCAGCATAGTGTAAACGCGGCCTAAATGTAGGACTGGCGAATAAAAATTCATAAAAACTACACTCGTCCTTTTATCAGAAGCGAAGTTTAAGAAACTCTGTAGGCCCCTTTCCTAATCAAGGAACTCTTCTACATGGAATAAGAAGTAAAAAAAACCTAAGAAACTACTTTCATTTGTAAACTCAGCATTTTATTTTACTAAACTGTAACTGTACATCTAAGGGTCAATTCTGGAAAAAGTCCATATTTTGACTGCTTGTCAGCCAAACACGATCCCACAAATAAACCGTTGTGGGAAACGAATTTCCAATGTTTGCGAAATTCACGAAGTTCGAGTTCTAAGTTAAGAAACTCCACAAGAAAGTTTTTTACTTAACAAATTGTGCTAAAAGTCCAGGAGCCTTACTATTCTTTTCAGGGGAAAATTTCTTATTAAGATGAGTAGATACTTACTGATGAGAGAATAGAGTTCTTCAGAAAACCTCGACGTTTCCGGGAATGTGAACTGTCCATTCTGTATTGCAAGTGTGCTCTCGCCAAACGGAGTCGTGAAAAAACAAAGTTTATACAAGAGGCAGCCAAGAGCCTGAAAGATAATAAAGATGTCACTTAGAGGCTCTTTTCATGAGAAATTTCAGCCCGTGCTGAGTTCAACTCGGCTAACGGTTAAAGCCTTTACTGCGTTTACATGAAAGAGGGCGAGTTGAAACTCAGTTTCTCAGCCCGTGTTGAAATCTCATCACGGGCTGAGATTATGGAAATCTTCCATCAAAACGCACAAAAATTCAGCCAGGGGCGTGTTGAAATTGAAAACGTCACATAATACAAATAAAATCCCAATCAAGAACAAAAAACAAACCGCTGAAATTCCTGTTATGAAATTATGCGACCTAATTTAGGCCCGTGCTGAAAATTTATGTAAACGCAAAGCAAAATAAACGATGCTCCTTAATCTCAGCCCGTGTTGAACTCAGCACGGGTTGAAAATTCTCATGTTAAGGGCCTCTTACACATCGTTACATGGCCTATTCTATAATATCTGTATACAGAGGCAATACACAGTGGAAACTCCATACCAGGGAACGCGAAAAACCCTGAAAATCTAAGTATATGAGCACAGCCTGTTTAGGTTCTTATGTGATGATGTGTATACAATAATCATAGGTCGAGGTTCTTGAAAGAGGGTCTAAAGCAAATGCCAGGAAAAATAAAGCATGATTCAAGGTTAAGCAGCTTAGCAGGTCCCTGCTTCTCCATGTTCTGAATGCAATGTTTTTGGGGTCCTTTTCGGAGGTTAACCCGAGAATGGTTCTTATTTATTGGGTAGAAAATAAACAATTTCAGGCTGCAGGTTCTTACTAAATGAAGGTACAACGGACACCTAAAGAGACCAATGTTGTCCGTTATAGAGAAGTGTAAGTTATATAGAGGATTGCTTTTTACCACGAAATGACCTATTGGACGAAAATATTTGTCCGTTGTCCTAATCAATAATCAGCTGTAAGCTAACAGCCGATGGCTTATAATTTGTTTAATTGACAGTAAAAACCGTCAGTACTTGATCTTTCAGTGTTTTGATTCGTTAAAAGATGTATTAAAGGCGAAAACAAATTCACCAGGTTTTCAAATAGTTTCCCATGGGGATACCTATTCAATAGGTGGAGGCTTAATCGAGGATATACGGTATTCATCTGTTTCTATTGATTTTCATCCTGCAAAGTCCCTTACCCTCTAGGAGATCAAAGCCTCCTTCTTACATGATTATGCTCTTACAAGAGTGAGTTATAAAATTTAAAGCACAAATTTTAAGATATTCATTTACCCAGATGTCCGACTTAGTTGTGATTTTCAAGCCACTGTACAAATCAATCATTTCTGGTGCTCGATATGGAAGTGTAGTACAACTAGAAACAAATGAGTCTGCATGATAAAACGCTCAGGATCTTCGCTAAGAAAACTGGAATAAGGCCTCACAAATAAACAACCAGATATTCTTATCCTGGGTAGGGTACTGTTTAAATACAATAGGCCATTGTTTTATCCATTGTCTTTTTTAAAGAGTCAGCGTGAAGTTTCTTAAATGTCTGTTTCTTATTTGCGGGGCCTAACAAATAATAGGCCTAAAGCCCTGACAAACGACTAAACTTTTGCTAAACTTTTAACTGAAGATTTGTTTAGCAATGTTTGCTCGTGTCGAGAGGAGTGGCAAAACACCATTAAAAGTTTATCGAAACATTTCAGTAAAGAAGTCATTAGACTCTGTGAGTAGTCATTTCCACAACAGTAGTGCGTATAAGTTCGCTAGGGTGTCTACCCACAGGGTACCCAGTTCAGACGCTGATAGAGTAGCTACTTTCTTAATCTTTAATTGATTGAAGGACAATAAAAAGTTAATATCAATAACAAATTAAGAAAAGAAAAGTTACAAAATTTTTACCTTGCAATTTCTTCTTCGACGTTTTGAACACCGTCGACCTGTTAATTCATAAAATAAAGTTCAAATTTTTATTTTGACTTCAAACTCCAACTTGAATTTATGCATTTCACAAATCGTATAAAATTACAATATCTTTCCACCTTCGTGCAACTCTGAATACTGTTAACTAAAAAATGTTCCAACTATATTGTTTCCTTAAACCAAACCAAAAGGCAGTTTTTGATGATGGTACTTCCTTCATTATACGGTCTTGTTGGGCTAAATTTTTAGAAATCCAAACAAATAGTCCAAAAAACCGGAAAACTGAATTTTCATCCATACTCTTAAGTGCCTTATTGCTGGGGTTAAAATAAGCGATTTGAACACGATCTAAATTGCGGGGATGGGGATGCAAAAAAAACAGGAGGCCAGACTTTAGTACGTTATGATAGCAAAGGTCTTGTTTCAACAAACCATGAGTCATTCAAGTCATACGTAAAGCTTTCAAAAATCTTACAATTCAAACTACTAACCATGATGGGTACTTTAAACTTTGAATATGAGATCATTATTTCTTTGCCGACCCCCTATTAACCATCTATGTTTTGAATCTTTGGGACCCCAATTATCGAATCGTGTGTTGGAAATCCGAGATATTGTTATTTAGTTCTCGCTCGGGACCCTAAGTTGTTTTGAATTTACGTCTTCTGCTTAGGTGGAAGGTGAAGGTGAATTGTGTATTTAGGGCCAGTCGCTAAGCTCTCAGTAGTAGGTTAACTAATCGAGACCGCGACAATGGGTGTGATGCTACTGTAGCTAGGGCTCGAACCCCGACTTGGCTGAGCTTCTGACACCACCAGCCAGCTGGATTGGGCCACGACGCCACAGCACCTTCAATGAATGAGACCTTGCCGAGAATCCTCATACGAAGATCGATATTTACTGAATGGGTCGTGGTAATAAATCGCACCAAATTAAACAATTCTTCCTTTCCTATGTAGTGAATTAGCCATTTCTTTAGTTTAGGTCCTTCCTTATCATTTTTAGCCATTTCTATTACTATTCATTCATTCTGTTGTTTTGCACCACTCAACAATGCATCTCATTATCTCGGCATCACCCACGTCATTTGCTTCACCCACACATGCTTGCATTACATCATCACACCAGGTCATTCCCGCGTTACTTCAATCATTACCTTATTTCTCTAGCTTCTCGATTCTCATTGCATTTCCTTCAACATCGTACCATAGCTATTTTCCTTATTTGTAACGTTTAGATTCTTAGCAAACATCCGTATTTCAACTTTAAATACCTGTGTTCCCTTGTAAATATTTAGTTCGGTAGATAGTTCGGTAGATAGTTCGGTAGATTGTTCGGTAGACAGTTCAGCAGATTGTCAATACGAAACGCTCGTCTCTTTCTCTAGTCTTTCTCTGGCCCCGTGTTTCCTGCACGTTAAATCAGGCATCCATCGATGATAGACAGTTCTTCTGGAGTTCCACAGCAGTTTATTAATAAAGCACGAACACATGCATCTGTTTTACTAAACTTACACCAAATATCAAATTAACGTTGGATTTCTGACCACAAATTATAGCAAGGGCCCCAACTGTATCAAAAGTTAGTGAGTACCCCTTGAACCACAAACGAACTCTATTTGATGATGAATGCAACCCACATTAAAAACAAACATCCAGATATCAATTTTTAAACTCTGTGAACTGTTTGACAAAAATTTAACTCAGCCATAACGCAAGATCATTATGATAAAGAACAAGGAAGAAAGAACAATTCGACCTACCTTAGGATCCATTTCCCCAAAGTATGCACTGCCATAATCACAAAGCACAAAATCACCACTTTGCTTTCTCAGCACATTCTCAACCTAAAAAGGCAAAATAAAATAATTAAGTAATTTCATATGAAACCTGTTCTTTAAAAGAGAATCTATTTGCAAGTTGAAAATTAAAATCATAAAGTAATTTAATATGAAAAGTAATTTAATATTAAAAGAGGAATTATTTGCAGGGGGAAGCAAAAGGCAAATTTAAGAAACTTCTCAAGTACTTCTCAGGCTCTCACTTCACTAGATATGCTCTTTTTGGCTAGATGTTGATTAGTCAGTTAGTTAGTTAGTTAGCACGTTAGTGAGTTAGTTTGTTTGTTTGTTAGTTAGTTTAGTTAGCTAGTTAGTTATTTAGTTAATTAGTTAGTTAGTTTGCTTGTTTGTCAGTTAGTTAGCTAGTTGAGTTACTTAGTTAGTTTAGTCAGCTAGTTAGTTGGTTAATTAATAAGCTAATTAGTTAGTTAGTTAGCAAGTTAGTTAGTTAGTTAGTTAGTTAGTTAGCTAGTTAGTTAGTTGGCTAGTTAGTTAGTTAGCAAATTAATTAGTTAGTTAATTAGTTAGTTAGTTAGTTAGTTCGTGAATTAGTTAGTTAGTTAGTTGGTGTGGTTTGTTAGTTATTTAGATAGTTACAGAGTTAGTCAGTCAGCTAGTAAATTAATTAGCTAGTTAGTTAGACACTAAGTTATTTAGTTACTTAGTACATTAGTTGGTTAGTTCGTTAGTTAGTAAGTTAGTTAGTTAGTTAGCGTGGTTTGTTAGTTAGTTAGATAGTTAGTTAGTTAATGAGTGAGGAAGTTATTAGTTAGTTGATTAGCTAGTAATTTAGCTAGCCAAAAATTTCGTAATCAGGCTAGAGGCATTACCAAAAACAAATGAAAGCTTAAAAACTTGCAAGATGTTTTGAATATCATCTTATATTCGTTACATTACTGATCTTGTTATGCTTTTGTTTTTCAATATGTTGCTTGGCTATTATGATGATGTATAAGATTGCCTTCTTCTTACACGTTTTTGTGTGTACAATATTGTAATTCAAGATGAAGTTTAAAAATGTTGTTTGCTTTTTTTAATGCAACATTAGCTAGCTAGGTAGTTAGGTTGTTAAGTAGTGTGCTAGTAAGTTAAATAGTAGGTCAGATTTATGTAGGAAAGAGCTTTTTTTAGATATTTCCAGATTCTCATGAATCTTTTTATGAAAATATTTGGGAAATGAAATGAAATGAAATGTAAATAAGAGTATACCTTCAAATCTCTGTGGATAATGGCAGGTTGGTTTGAATGTAACAGGGCCACTGCTTCACACACATCACAAAAGATTCTCATCACCATTTTCTCTGTAAAACCAGTTTGAATGCATTCATTCATCAATTGAATAACATGTCCAGCTGCAAAATGATAGGAAAGTTAAATCTAAATATTTTATATCATACTTAAAAAAGTTCACAAGGGCATAAAAATATATACAAATGTCAAAAACTCTCATGTGCATCATGAACTACAGCAGTTCAAAATATGCTGTAATCTTCAGCAAAAATTTTATCAAAAATTGCAACATTTTTGACAAAACTGGAGAAACGTGGGGCTTGATACCCCTCCAAACCATCTGCAATAATTTTTGCCACTAGCTAACTAAACCCACACTTTGCTAAGAAAAGCTAATCGGGGAGGGGCTTGGGGGATTATAATATAATGTGAAGAAAAATTGTCTCAGATCAGAAGTAAAGGTTCCATGTGTGTTGGCTTGTATTTTGAGGGCTGAGGGATACTGTGAAATGGGAGATAAGGGTGGATTTGGAAATGGGGGTGGATGTGGACACTGACATAAATTGTGATAATGATTGTACTTTGTGTCATTTTCATATGTTTCTAAGAAATAGGTTTTCAGTGGTGATGAAGCATTTAAAATGTATAAGTAAAACATACAAAGAACATTCAACCTATTCTACAGTATTTATCTTTTCAATTTTTTACCTCTACAATACTCCATCAATATCAGTACTTCATATATGCCTGGAGATAAAATATTGACTGCTGAATCAACAAAAAGGATGGTGTTTTTGTGACCAGATAACTTTTTCTGAAAAAAAAATCAGAAAAAACTCACATAACCTCAGTTTAACGTTTAACTTCACAGTAAAACGTTTAAAAACATTTTTGGCAGAAAAACTCAAGGATACAATATAACCAAGAATGCTACAGTGCTATCTCAAAAATCAATGAAGCATTGAAAAAAGAACATAATTCCTAAGACTAGGAATTGCTCATTTTGGGTTGGTTCCACATTTTAGTAAGCACAGTTGGTAAGTTAGATGTGTGCTTAACAGTAAATGGCTAATCTGATCTTTCTTTTAAACCATATTACTAATACACGTTTTTTTTAATAAGCAACCGCTCAATGAGCAACTAGGGCTGAACTGACCTCAACATTAATCAATTTGAGAGCTCAATTGAATTCTGTAAGCATCTAAGAAGTCAAACCACCAAGCTTATACGCTTTTTTGTCGTTAGGAAATTGTTTGTTTTGTATGTTGAAGTTCTTTAGCTAACTTTTTTCCCCTTACTGTCTCCCAAAGTTGTGTTATAGGCCTAACAGTTGACGATTTTGATCCGCAAAGTCAGGGTGGTTGTTAGGTAAAGCAGGTTAAGCAACTTTTAAGCAACTTTGAGGGCTGAAATGTCTAAAATTGTAGCAAACAACCTTCAAAATACAATAGAATGATAAATTTATTATTTTCTTACCAATATTGTTATTTCTTGTTTACACGTTTCTAGTTTATGCAGTTCATTGACAGAAACTCTCTTCAAAGCATACCTATGACCCAGTGATGATTTCACAAGGAAAACCAATGCATATCCACCTAAAAAGAGTTAGAAAAGGAAAAACGGTTAAATATAATGACCAGGTATATCTAGTAACCACACTGCTGCTAACTGCATGACCAAGCTGCCATACATTGCAGGTCAAGTCACCAATGTCTTGTTTTTAATTTAAATTTGAAAACATCTAATACGCTTGTCTTCATGAAAATCTCATACAAGCTTTCTGGCCGCTTGTGTGTGATCTATTTAAGATGCTGTTGGGGCCACTAAAACCCTGACTGATCACCTACCTGATAGACTTGGCATGTCTTAGTGTTGCAAATTGTTTTTGTTGAGGTAACTTGGTCAGATGTGTAGGCAATTTTGACAATTGACAGTGGAAAGTTTGCAGAGTGGAGGGTATGTAGACTTGTAAACAGATGAGGAATGAATGAATTGACTTATATTGTACAAGTACTATGAGCCTGCTCAAATAAAATCAAATGGGGATTCATGCATTCATCTATTAAGTATTAGGAAGTTCTTTTCTTTGGTTGGGTGTCTGTTCTGTTTCTGTGAACTGAAATAATTATTGAACGGAGTGTGTTTCGAAAGCCTAAATCAGCTTACATACAGGCCATTTGGGAACTTCGAATGGGTGCGACTTTATGGCCTACAAGGAATTAAGGATAGGCCCATTTATGATTGCTGATCATTCTATCTTCTTCAGACCTTTTCGGTATGTTTATTAACAATCTATTCCTTACCTTCTGCAATTATCTCTTCAATCAAACACTGATGCTTTCCTACATGCAGAACTTTTCCAACCCAACTGCTT
>JAADKT020043897.1:0-10757 GCA_011763395.2 Chrysaora chesapeakei
ATCATCATCATCATCATCATCATCATCATCCTCATCATCATCATCATCATCATCATCATCATCATCATCATCATCATTGTTGTCTTCTTCTTCGTCATCTTCGTCATCATTATCATCATCGTCATCAGCGTCCTTCGGACATTGCTACAGCGTTGCTATTTTCTTATCTATTGATATGGTCCTTTAGCACTTTTATCTCCCTGGTTTGCCTGTGTTCTCTCGAAAAATATTACTTAATTTTATTCACGCTCATAGAAGAAACGGTTTCACTACTTTTATAATGGGCTTCCTGTGATGAAACGAGGGTCTAGCTCTGCCAGTTATTCGAAAAGAATCCTCGTTGTAACTTTCTGCACACTCTGGGTGAACCAGTAAATGCTGTCCTATGACAGAATCATAGGTTGTTGCCTAGGATAGGTTAGGTTGTTGCCTAGAGTTGC
This sequence comes from Chrysaora chesapeakei, assembly GCA_011763395.2. NCBI lineage: Eukaryota > Metazoa > Cnidaria > Scyphozoa > Semaeostomeae > Pelagiidae > Chrysaora > Chrysaora chesapeakei. Next base: position 441 of record JAADKT020043897.1, read on the forward strand.
GGGTTGGTTGCTCCCTTTGCGAAAGTTGTGGTGACGAATGTTAGTAGAAACATACTGTTTGACCCTGTCTTCTAGTTTCTGGGAAGTCGGGTATACATATCTGGCGTCAGACCGGCACGAAAATAAGTACAAACCAAAATTTTCTCTGTGGTAGGCACGCAATCCTTTTTAATGTGTAATGATTGAGCTTTACATTGAATTTTAACCAAATATCATTATGATTGTTATCATTACTGTAATCTGTCTTGTGATTATTTGTATGATGCAATGTTCAGGTGTAAGTATCATGTGCTTGCATGACCCTTGAACTGTCTCGTGACTTGAGAATGATTTGTAATACCTTATGTACTTTGAAATGTCTTAGAATACTTCAGTTGTTGATTATCAGAGTACTGTAACAGACGTACATGTTTTTATCCTTCGTCTCTTTCTGCTGAACTGCGCCTAGCATTCTTTACAAATGGATGGCAGAACTTTCCGACTGCTAAAAACCAATCTAGGGTTGACAGCAACGATACACGTAGTGATAGTCTTTCTATTTGATTGGTCTTTTTTATGTTTTCTCGGTATATCTCATTGTTAAATTCGGTATATCTTTCCTATACCAATATCGTTAATTATCATACCTCTGGCTAGAACAAACTCGCGAAAGTGCCAACCCTTGGTATACGTCGAAGTATACCCTGATGCAGTAGTTGCTAATTAGTTAAGTCAGAACAACTTATTAAAAGAAGTAATTGCTGTGCAAGCTACATTTCCAATCATGCGACGTACAAGTCCAACTATTTTTATATTAGGCCATTCTTACATTAGTTATTAAAGCATTCTGTTACATGGATGAGCTGAAAGTATCAGAATTAAAGGAAGAATCCTCTATAATAATTTTGTTACCCAGGGGGGATGGGTACTTCACTATCAGGTCAGATGGGGATATGCGCCAGTTTTGGGTAGTTTTTGAGCTAAAAATTCTGGGATTGAGGTATATTTCTTTGGAAAATTTCTTTTATTGTGGTATATACATTCAATTTTGAATTTCTGAAGTTAAGTGTACTAAAAACTCTGGTGATGGGTGTTGAAAATTTGAAATTCGTTGAAATTCGAATCATTAACTCTGACTGCCCCTGCGCGCAGTCTCCTTTGGTTGCGCCCAGGCCTAGGCAAATGGCATTTCCAATTTGCATTTTGCAAGTTCAGCGGTGCCTTGGAAAAGGCGGACAAAGGTGTACGACGTCTCACATGAACGATAAAAAGCGAAGGTACTGCAGAGACTGCGGAGACGGCGAGTGGCCTGAATTCTTTTCGTTTCCGTTTCACGTAAAATTATTGTCTTACTTCTTTAAAATTCTGCAATTGGGCATGAATATTTGACCTAAATTCTGGGATAGGGTATCAGTATCTGACCTAAACTCTGGGATTGGGTCGTAACGAAAATCCTTACGGCGTACACCCTCGTATGAATTTATAATGAATTACCCCTGGGCTTTATGATAAGAGTGATACGAATTGTGAATGTTCTCGTTCCTCGACTGTCGGGGATTTCAGAATACTGAATATCTCACCCCATTGTCTGTTCCCATTAATTAATTTAGAGATTTAGTTTATTTGAGTGCCTTGAAATCTGCGATCGACCGAAATTTTGCAATGAAATGTTAACATCTGTCAGAACTCCGCAGATTCTTCTGGCAACTAGCTTCAATGACAAGGTATTCTTATTTCGTGAAAATCAGTGAGTGTTTGGGCTAGAACCGAGAACCGAGAAAATGATCGTAGACGCATTCTTATATATGTAGAAGTTATTAGAAATGCAAGATATACAAAATATGTAGTGCAAGATATAGAAATAATTTCAGAAGTGAATCAGGTCATGTTATCGTCAGAGACTTATGGGACTCATAGTAAAACGTGCTCTCCCACAGGAATCACAGAACCGTTCATGTCTTATGTATATCTATGAGATTATAACAAATGTCAGTCAACGCCTAGAATTGAATTTCGGTTTTCTTGAAGACACAGTCACATCCTCAAAATTTGAGAGTTTTGATAATAGGCCTAGGTATGGGTAGTAATTCATGAGAATAAATAATACCTGAGGAACAGCTCCTTTTTTATTATGTAAAATATTTTATTATTTGTATTAAATTGGAATAGAATGTAATTAGCTATAGATATCTATTTCAGAATCTGAAGAAATAGTCTTCCACTTTACCCATTTTCAAGAACGCCAAAAAATAAATTTAATAATTAAAGTAGTGTATTATGTAGAGTAGAAAGAATAATAAGACATTGTTCTTATGAAAGAACACAAAAGTGAAAACAACATAGCAAATTTCCAAAAGCTATGCAGCTGCAACAAAGTCAGTCATGTGCTTCTTTCTAGAAAAAAGAGACTTTCAATACTAATAACTTAAAGTAGACATCTCACCTTAAAGAAAGAGCTTCCGATTTCCTTTGATAATTTCAAAGTGGCTGAAAATTGTCTTGTAGATTGCGGACTAGGAGATACAAGCTAAACTTGATTTTGGAAATTGTTAAACCAAAAATCGACTTTGGTTAACTAGAAGTCTCAAAGTTCATGAATAATAGATGAAAAGTGAAGTGTTTTGGTTAGGTTGAGGTAAGTTAAGCTTTAGCAAGTGGAACCGAAGGCAATCAAACTTCAATAATTACAGGCTTTTTACAGATTCTCGTGTTGAAAACGTCTTTTACTAATTGAGGAATCTCAGTTTCCTTTCCTTTATTATCGTGAAATATGTCAAAATAAGATGGAAATGTCAATATCAATATATCTGATTTCATCAGATTTCTGGCTTAGTGGCTTTACCTGATTGGATAACGGAATCCTGACTCAACTGAAATCGTGCACATATTTATAAATCATAGGTAACGACAGAATTGAAATAACAGAATTAGGATGATCAACTTAAGGAGAACAAACCTCTCAGATATGATATTTGGTCATATTAAGAACTTCAGCATGTGTTTGAAAATCGGCAATTTTTGGGGCACGGTATTCTGCGCAGAATACGACATAATATCATAGAATATCAAAATTTTAAATTCATCAATAAGAGAATTGATATAGGTCATCACTATCTTTTTAATATTCAAGGTAATAAAATGCTACAGAATAGACCATTTCAACTAAGAGCCTCGTTTTCAAAAAAAAAATTAAATTTAGGTTATGAAGGTGCTGAATTCGATTGTGAAGTCGAAATTTTTCTATGACCTAATCTTCATTTTTTTTGAAAACGAGGCCCTTAGTTGAAATGGTCTATTAATCACATTTTTCCAATTTCCAATGCGGAATATGTTGGTTCGTAATGAAACACTGGTGTAATACACTTCATAAACAATAGCAGCCCAACAACAATTCCGTATTGGACGCAAGATTGATTTTCCGAGAGCGGTTTCCATTTTGCTTATGCCAATTCTGTTTGACGTCTTTCTTTTGCTTACGCTAGATTGTTATCTATCTATTGAAGGTGATCATTCTTGCTACGTATTGTTTGCCTTCGCACAGAAGTCCTTGATGTGGCAATGTATCAAAAATTTTAGAAATTCAGCGGACACGAGGTTAGAACCTATTAAATATCTTTTGTTGTTGTTGCCAGGTTGGCTTGTATGATGTTGGGTAGAATTGCCTTCATGTAGTGTATTGTTACGGCTATCAACAAGTATCACCTTATTTCTTTTGTTCCAACCTGAAGTCCTTATGGAAACAAAAATCACATTGCAATATCAACAAGGGCTTTCGTTAAAGCCCTTTCTACACAACAAAAACAAGTCCGGGTTTGTCTGGAATTAAGCTGACCTGGGTTAGTTTCTTGTAGTGTAAGTACAACTAAGCCGGGCTCGCCCAGGGTTCAGCTAACCTCTCGAGATGGGTTAGTTTAGTTTTAAATTAACACGGTCTTGATTTCGAAAATGTAGTCTAAGTACGAAAGTTGGGCGAACCCCTGGGTTTATTCTGGGATAAGCATGCCCACTCGTGCTTCACTCCTAAAAGTTGATGATATGCTTCTAGCACAGTTTGGTCATGGAAAAGCGACAACACTGCAAAATAAAACTAATCAAATTCAAAGTACCCCTGGTTAATAACCCAGGAAGTCTATGTAGTGTAAATATGTAAATTAAAGGAGGCCGAGAAAGACCAAGAAACCTGATTGTATGAAGAAATCTGTCAATTACATGACAGACGCTACAAGAAGAGCAGCCTACAGAAACACACGGTTGAAACCCATAGCGAATGCACCTACGACAAAATGGCTATGAACCTTGATGATTGCAAGAAAGCCTTTAATAAGCAATTGCGGATTGCAGAATGCTAGCTTTTTCTAGAATTCGAGAAATGAAATATTATTCAAAAATGCGATGAATAGCGGAAACATTTTCGGACTCACTTAAAAGCAATTTTCGTCTGACACTCCTCGGAGTTAACCAGGCAAATCTTTTGACTTTTTTGTCCTGCCCCTTGTTTTCTCAGCAGCCATGGCACCTATCCAGTTCAAACCTTTTATAAGTAAACAACCGAGTTCTTTTGTTCTAAAAAGAGCATGACAATGGTGTTAGTCACGTGATTTGTTGCTTGGCGACCAAGTGTACGAAGCTCAGAACTGAAAATTCTGCTCCTTAAACAAATTTACCTATTCTCACTGACAATCTTTATCAATTTAGGTAACATTTTGATAACAAGAATACATTAGCTGCTGGCACAATGTGACTAAATAGACCTTTTACCTTGTTATTTGAATTTGCAGTAAATATCTAATGGTTGCAGCCTTCCCTACTACACAGTCGACATTTATCCTTTTGTTGGCGTCCAGATCACTTTAATTTGCATAGAAAGAAAGTAATTTGCTGCTGCAACCAAATTTTGCTACTTTTTAAAAAATTTTTCAATTTGCATTGGAAATATGACGTCATAAAGATGTATGGCGTCTATATATATATATTATAAATTGCTGATGTCATCATTTCTATACTAAATATATATAAAATGAAAGCTCGCACTGAGAGCAATCATTTGGTGTATAGCATAATCGTAAACAAAACAACAAGCGGAAATAATTAGACTTTAATGTGTCTTCTATAACACCTGCTTCCAAATATGGTTGTCTGGTGGTCACGTGGTCCCGTTTTAAACAATGAAACTTTTTTCACATAATAGTCAGATAATTTTTAGGAAAAGTCAATGAGTTTTGATTAAGTATTCTGATGCAACAGCGAGTATTGTTCACATCAACGCTAGGGGGCGTTACAATAGGGTTTTAAACGTCAGAAGCAGACCGAAACACTTGTAAAAGCTGGAATGTATACCCAGATGCGGATAAAAATGCACTAATTAGATAGTGCAGCTGAATTGGTATTGTGTGGCATTGTGTCAAGCGCCAATCATATTATCGGATACAATGGGAAGAGTCCAATTGAGAAGACGAACTTTTTCCGTCTACACGGAACTGAACCTTTGGATTAAAGGAATCCAAACGTATGTAGAGGCCTCAAGAGGTTGGTTTCTTATATATACTGGTGAGAAATCCAGAAGCAGTGCTTTCCACAAAATCGTCGAGAAACGGCATGAAGTTATTTTGCACGGATGCAATGCATTAATTTTTTTGGACACGGTACAAAAGACTTGAGATTGAAGATCTCAACAACACGGTAAAACTTAGAGGAAAGGTAAGATTGTTATGATTTTCTATTTTATTTGATAAACTCTGTTTTGCTAATAGGTTTGTTCCTAAAATTATCACGTTTCTAGGTTTCGTGCTCGGAATAGCCCTACCATTGACAGTGCTTTTATTCAGGACGAAGTTCAGAATTCCAAGTCCAGCCTTTTGCAACTTAAAAAATCATATCAACGCCACTGGTAAAAAATTCGCACTTTTCTGTCGTTTTTCTACATTGCTCGATTCAGTCACTACATTTTTGAAATTGACCAGCGGACAGAAAAAGCTACTGAAAAAAAAACCATAGGAACGTTGCTTCGCTTGTTATGAAACGTTTCGGCGGTTTGTTGAGTGACTCCGAAAAGCATATTTTAAACCTGTTGGATTACTCTCTCTCTGAAGCTGAAGAATTTGGCATGAACATGGCTTAGAATTTTGTATTCCACATCAAAATATAAAAAGAGAGGAGCATTTTGCTGATTTTGAAATTCTTCACACTCAACTAACCAGGCTCAAGCCAGTTTCAGAAGAAAAGCCCAGCTCACAAAAGGTCCGTTTAAGCGATCTGCCACATGCTGTGGCACACTCATCGATCTTACGGGTTTTTACATGCACAGGGAACACTTTCAAGCGATCAAATCTCTCCGTAACAATAAACAGATCCTTATCACAAAACCTGACAAAGGGTCAGTGGTCGTTGTTTTGAACCAAAAAGATTATATTTTAAAAATGGGCGACGTGCTGAATGATGAAAACAAATTTGAAAACCTAACCTAGGCAATGTCGAACAGCACGACAAAACGGCTAAAATAGTGCAGGTACCCAAAAATGTTTCTTGAATTAGTGAAGAAATATCTATTGACTCGAGAAATTTAGCATAGGGTTCGCAACTTTCGCGAATGTATGGTCCACCCAAACTCACAAACCAAACGTGACTCTTAGGCCTATTTTATCTATGGCCCGTTCAGCTAAACACGAGCTTGCAAAATTGCTTTCGGAAATAATGTTAGCACCTGTTCTTCAACAATATTCTAAAAATTGTATTTCGGATTCTCTTTCGTTTGCTAATGTTGTTCAAAACCTTCAATTAGACTGGGCAAACTCTTTTCTGTGTTCCGTCAACATTTAAAGACTTTATACAAACTTTGCACGAGATTATCTGGATTTGTGCTAGTGCACTGTACTGGGGTGAGCTTGTTAGCCCACCTTTCCCCGAGGATGTATTTGTCGAATTTATGGTGTCTGCTACCAGGTCGATAAAGTTCAGCTTCAACAATGAGATATACGGACAAAGGGACGGAGGCGCCATTGGAAGCCCATTGGGACCGGCGCTAGATATACCTAAAAACGCCTTGGATAGGAGCGGCCGACCCTCGGTTCGTTTTTAACGCTCGGAAAGCTCTGCCATCTATTAAAAAGGATTACGTGCCCACCACACAAAAAAGTTTGGTTATTTTAGAATTTTCGTGCTGATGTGATGCCTGGCACGTAAGACTTACTTCCCATGGATCAGGAGATAGGATGAAACAGCGTGTTCCTACTAAAATTCGTCAGCTCGTCTTTGCTTTGGCAAAGAGAGCAACCAGCTCGTTGGTCCAAGCAACAACCTAGCCTCAAACATGAATTAACCAATAGGACAAAACTTGCTCAATAATCCTAATTGCGCAGCAAATTAAAGCAAAGAATGTTTTAAAATTAATGGAAAAGCAAGATCTTTGTTTCACTTAGGTGTCGTGGAATCTGTCCGCATCAAAACTAAAAGTTCGTTTCTGTGTAGACAGAAAGAGTTCGTCTTCTCAGTTTGGGCTCTTCCCACTGTATCCGATTGGTGTTTAAAACACAATACCAATTCGGCTGCACTATCTGATTAGTGCATTTCGATCCGCATGTGGGTATAACCTCCACCATTTTACAAGTTTTTTGGTCCATTTTGACGTTTATGCTCTGAGGAGTGTCCGACATAAAGCTTTCAAGTATACACGAATTTTTTCCGCTATTCATCGAAATTTGAAGTTTTGCACTACTCAAAAACTATACTTTATTTAGAGTTTCTTAGAGCATTGGACACCAAATTTCGGCCTCAAACGTTTCAATGGTCAACCTTTAGATTTATTACCTCTGTCAAAGTTATCACTCATGAATTGATCCTGAAATCAAAATGAGATCTCTCAAACTGCACTGTCTGCAAAAAAAGTCAATGCATATCGAAATGAGGCTTGTTCGAAGCAACGTTGAAGTAGAGCGCTCGAGCTTCCTTTGGCAGCCCGTTTAGGACTAAATCTCAAAATAGTTTTGAGAAATATGCAAAACGGTGTTAGTAATAGCTTTATAGTAGTTTTTGAGCAATGAAGAATTTCAGAATTGCAAGAAGGAGCGGAAACGTTTTTTGACATAGGAACTTAAAAAGCCTTTTTTCATCTGGCAGTGAGGAGTGGAGTGTGAACATGAGTAACAGACAAAAATAAAAAGGTGAGAGTTTATATCCAGATGCTGATCGAAAAGTAGCAATCAGAAAACAGAACTTAGTTAGCATTGTGTTTTTAATACTGGCCTCAACGCAGAATACAGCAAGGATTCAATTTGTTTACTGATGCGGGATTTTTAGCCATTATCTTAAACCAGTTGTTGTGTCTATAATCCTGGAACTCGCACATTCTGACAAAAATACCCGAAATCCGAGCTCTAAGATGGCAAACGCGGCCAAATATTAAAACCCCCAAAATACTCATGATTTTTAGTGACAAAAACTCAAACCTGACTTCATTAATAGACCAAGCAAATAATCCAAAAGCCTTCCTTTAGACATAGACAATTATTAAGGTTTCATTGATATGTACATGAAGATATGTACATATTGACAGAGATATTGCTGATGAAAGGTACATCCCGTTTTAATATAGGCATTTTCAGATCTTGCAAAACTGTTATTCGTGTGATTTGATTCCCCGATAAATTCTAAGAAAGGTCTTCACCCTACTTGGCATACTGTGGAGCTATTCGAGCTAGTGCAGGAGGGGTGAGAAACGCCCACTAGGTCTTAGTGTAATATAGCAATAGTGCAGCGTAGGTAAAAATAAGCTAATTTAAAGTGACAGTATTCAGGGAGGAGAAGAAAAAGGGCCTATTTCCAGACTTAATTTTGCTATTATATACTTTATTTTATACCACAGACTACAAAGTCTAAGCGGAATTAGCTAAGACTTTTATATAAGCAATTTATTAGTTTAAGTAGTTTATTAAATTGGGTTAACAAATTCTTATACAATTAGAAACAGATTATCCTGTATAAATACACCGTACGCTTGGTTACCATCAAATTGTCAAAACTTAAAAAATCCCTTAAAAATCCCCTGATACACACCGCCAACGAGGGATCTTTTCATTCCTCTTTTTATTTTTATAATGTTCAATTCAATCAATTTTTATCTTGTTCTTTGCAACAGAAATTGTCGCATAATTTCTTACATTACCTTCTGGGGTGGGGGAGACTTGCCCGTCCCACTGTACAAAAAAGAATAAAGAATTGTGGTGCCATATAGCACCATTCCTGGGCTTTATAAATTTGCAAGTGAAATGCGTGAATATATTCGTTTTGCTGGGGCTTTCAATACGGCAAAGATTTTCAGCATTGTCATTCGCCTAATCGAGATCTTCGGCCTAAAACTGAAAGCTCTAGCCAGATTTAGGAACGGTGGCGAAAGCAACTGCTTTATTGCAAATTTAGAAAGGATCTTGCGTGATCCATATCAGGAAATGACTACCGTTTAAGTGATGGTTATCGCTTAGTAAAGGCCATGGACATGTCCATTTTGAAGATTATTAACGATGGGTAATAATGTGATGGATTTATTAAGCACGTCTTATTTTTATTAAGCACAAGGTTTGTTCTAATTCAAACATCTTACACGCTAAAATATGTTCTACAATGATTTGCTGTCAAAACATACAATTAAAACACTTAACAAGTACGATGTCATGTTCGATGCAGTTGTAATATGCAGCCTTAAAATCACATTTTTCAATAGCACATTGATTGAAAAAGATGAGCTCTCTACCTTAATTAGCATAGCTTGATGAACTGGAAAATGCAGATATCTGATATATTGAAGGTTTTGATAAAATTATCCAAGACAAATTTCAATGATTCTCAAATTGGCTGAGGGGAGAAATACTCTAATATCAACCCAAATATGCAAATGTTCTGTTTAATTTTGCAAGTTTATCTCTTAACAGCAGAAGAACCTACAAGATATAGTATTTTCTCAGGAATACCCTTGATTCAGAATTAAACGCAGTCAGGATGGGTGTAGTTTCAGTTTATGGTTACATACTTTTCAGTGATAGAAGTCCTCGTTTACGAGCTACTTACGCTTTAAGCAGACCGCCGAAAATGTTTGAGGAAAAAAATAATACACGTTTCTTAGAGGATTTCGCATTTCAGTGGCAATAACATAGACATTGCAAACAAAATTTCTTAAAAGAAAGTAACACGAGAGAGGAATGTTTAAATCAGTTAAAATTTGCGGCTCACCCAAGGATGTATAGCTGCTTTAAATGACTATTCTTTTGATAATTGACGTTCTCGTATCGTATGATAATCGTAAGCTGCATTGACAATCAATTTATTCAAAGTAGCATGCATATTTTGTAA
>JAADKT020044008.1:0-10756 GCA_011763395.2 Chrysaora chesapeakei
TTTGAGAACCCCCGATTTTGGCCCATATTTGGCCATTTTGCCTTAGTATAGCCTTGCCTTTTGGCCAAAAAATGGCCAATTTCTGAAGGTTTTTCTTTGATTATTTTCTTGCCTAAAAGGCCCTATTATAGCCCCTAAATCCCATTCAGTTGGTTTATTTAGACCTTAGGATGCTATTTTTACGATTTTTGAGCATTTTGAGAACCCTCGATTTTGGCCCTTTTTTGGCCATTCTGCGTAAGTATAGCCTTGCCTTTTTGCCCAAAAATTACCGATTTTTGAGGGTTTTTCTTTCATTATTTTGTTGCTTAAAATTCTTTCAGAGGTTTTATTCAGACCTTAGAGTACTATTTTTAAGATTTTCGAGTATTTTGGGAACCCTCGATATTAGCTGTTTTTGGCCATTTTGCCCAAAAAATGGCCGATTTTTGAAGGATTTTCTTTCGTAATTTATTTGCCAAAAAGGTCTTAACGCGTGGCGGTCTCTTAGGCAGGCAATGAGACAATAACATACACAAGATAGCAGTATTTGGGATCGTATTAGGCTAAACTCAACACAGTATAATAACCAACAATGACACATTTGTATAAGAATACTTGTCCTTATCATTGCCTCTGGAACCCATTCAGACGGTTAATTTGGACCTTGGGACGTTATTTTTATGGTTTTTGAGGGTTTTCCAATCATGTTTATGTAAACCTAGTGATAGTATTTTGTTTTTATTTTTGAGCGTTTTTGAAACCCTCGTATGGCCGTGATAAGGAAATAAGCACCGTAGAGGATTAGAATAGCCAGGGAAGGTTACTAACAGTATCGCAGAAGGATATATCATATCTCTCTACGATACTCAGCCCTTTACCGCATATTCGTTACCTGGGGGATCGATTTGTGAACCATAAACCCAAATTGATATCTTCAAAAAGAGCTTTGATTGACAATGAGATTTTTTATCTTAATACCTCAAGATATACTTTTGCAAATAATTTATAATAATCTATGATAATAAATTTAATCATAAATATTTTATTTGAAAAGTCTGTTTTTCTTAGTAAGTAGGACAATCAATGCCCCTATTACACAACTAATCGTTTGAAAGCTATAGCTTTATATATCTCTTAGTGCAGTCAACAGTCACTCTTCAGTGTCTCTCTGACCGGATGGCTCATCAGAGCCACTGTCCATCTAAACCATAGTCTGTATAAGCGAGCTAGACGTTAATTGCATCTGATAAGAGCGTCTCACTGTCTAGATGGGCAGTTATCGACTCTCTTACTTGATCTGAATACATCTGCCTCTGCAAGTGCAATGGATAATCGCTGTCAATTCGAGTAAAGCAGTTATCTACTATCTCGCACTGTGCGAAGTGGACAATTGCTGTTGCTTTCACAAAGATATGATTTTAATTGCATCTGATTGGGCTGGAAAGTAACGGCTTTTTGTAAATAAACTAGGCAATTACTGTGCGATTCGAGGTGAGCATGTCGGCAGTGCTTCTCACATAATTCAGACGATCTTTATCCGTAGTGGATCGAGCAATCGCTGCTTTCTGAATGGATAGAAAAGTTAATACCTTTCCGATTAGAACTGGACCGCTTCTGGACCAGGCTAGATAATTCCTGTGACATGGTGTCTCAAAGAACTACAAGAAGATACACACTCTATGTGAGTAGATAGGAATATCATTATCCTTCTGAGTGAACTGGACTGCCTCTGTCTCTGGTGGGCCAGATAATTTCAATTCATGAATGCATAGGAATTTAAGTGTCCTTCTGGGTGGACAAGAAGGCTCCGGGCTTTTTGAATGAAGTAGAAATACCTTCCGTCATGATCATGAGAGGATAGGGCTATGTTTACACTTGAAATGAGAATCCCTGTCTCTCTACGTGAAGTGGATAATCACTGCTGCCTTGTGTAGCAATTGGGCAATTGCTGTCTCATTGAAAGAACAGAACCATCGTAGTGTCCATGAAATGACTGGACATTCAGTGCTTGTCTCAGTGCGAATAAAGTGAGCAGTTGCTGTCTCCTTGAAGGAACAGAACCATCGTAGTGTCCATGAAATGACTGGACATTCAGTGCCTCACTGAGAGCGAATAAAGTGAGCAGTTGCTGTCGCCTTGATGGAAAATAACTATCGTAGTATTCATGAAATGACTGGACATCCAGTGCCTGTCTCAGTGCGAATAAAGTGAGCAGTTGCTGTCTCCTTGAAGTAACAGAACCATCGTAGTATCCATGAAATGAATGGACATTCAGTGCCTCTCTGAATTTGAGTGCCTCTCCGAGTGTGAATAACGTGCACATTTACTGTCTTGCTGGGCTGACTGAAAGACTGTTGCATTTCACTGTAAATTTTATGATCACCTCGTTTCGGTTGCCTTCCAAAAGATCATTGGTATAATCACAGATTTAATGATGAACACGTGACTGATAGTAGGTCTATTAGGTTCGTGATAAGCTGTGAAGCATAAGTGGATCAGTTTCTAAATTGTGTTGAAAAACATCTTCTATGCTAGTTCTATAGCTTTCTTGGTCGGCGTTGTATTCTGAACTAGGAATGCTTGTTATCCCAGAACAGGAAGCTTCATCAAAGTTCGAATCTCTCGGAAAGATATGACTGGGCTCTTCGTGGCATTCACTCTTAGCAGCCTCGTTGGCAATCTGATGACCAATGTCAGGCGAATCTGGGATAGTATCATAATTGTAAGCCTCGTTCTCGCCCTGTACAGTTTCATACATTGGCTCATGATCTCGTGGTCCAAGCTGAAACAGATATAGCAAGTTTAGGCCCTGGTAAAACGATCAAACATTGTTTGTTAAACATTTGAAATTTTCTTATCAAGCAACTTTTTAACGTTTTGCCAAATCATGGATCATTGCTTGACAAGCAAAAGTAAGCAAAATTTGTTGGGCAATGTTTTGCAAAACTTCAACAAAATGCTCTCCCTAACACAAACCAAGAATACTTGAACAGCAGTGTTTTGAAATGTGATCAAACGGTAAAACGGTTCGCTGGACAATAAAATTCCAAATGTTTCAAAACAGTTCTTGATAGCGGCAAAGCAAAATTTTTTTGAATAGCAATGTTTTGGAAAAGGAATCTCCACGTTCATAGGTGCCTGGACAGGTTTATTTCAATTGATAAAGCTTATAAAGAACGGGGTAGCTAATATGTGCTCTTGCTGCAAGTGTAAACTTAATTAAGGAGCAACCCCGTTAATGAGTGAATAAACAAGGTGGTTATACTTGAAAATTGTACAAGGGACGGGGGAGCCATGGTATGTTTAATACTTACCATATCAATATCCGGGAGTGTGACTCGGGATTCTGTCCTTTTAATCAATGCACTTCTATAATAAAAAATAAGTGAAATATAACTAATCACACACGAACAAGTTTGATTTGAAATCAATTGCCTAAAGGACTACGTGAAAGAGTAGAACGTAGAATGCATACTGTAAATGTTAAAAAATAACTGAACATTACTTGACTAGTTTGCTTGAGTATCTGGTTCAAATGATCAGTGCTTTAATATTTAAAGAGGCACACAGCAAGGGAAAAGTGCATGCTACCAGAGAAGTATGGGAAATGTCTCCTTTAACGTTTACTTCAGAAAAGAGGAGGGGACCTTTTTTGAGTTGTTAGGCAAAAGGCCCAAGGCCCAGTGGCAACCAATTTAATAGTTTTTTGTTACGGAATGTTAGAAAGTTCCACATCTGACTCTGAAGACAAGCTTTCGCGTCTCACCCAAAATCTTTAAAGGCTAAGAAAACCAGCAATATCCCTCTATTAATGTTGCGAGACCAGATACTCAAAAAAGGTAGACTAAGGCCCTGGACAAATGAACTGAACATTTCACTGAGCATTGAAGTTCAGTGAAAAATCCAGTTCATTTGACCACCTTTTTCAGTGACTGAACATTGTTCAGTGAATGTTTGATCGCAGTCAAAAATGTTTGGTGAAGAAAATTTGTTCAGTGGTATGTTCAGTTCATTTGGCCACTCAACTGAGCAAACACTGAACATTTATCCCATATACGGCAACTTTCTCAGTGTTTTCAATTAAAAATGTCAAATTTGGCGCCAAAAAAATTGAATAAAAAAGAGGATGAAGAAGTTCAGGAAATGTTCAGTGGAATGTTCAGTGAAATGTTCAGTTCATTTTCCCAGGGCCTAAGACATCTTGTTTTTACAAAAAGGGGAAACTCTTAGAAGAGATTTGTTCATTATTCGTGTTCAGATTTCCTGGTTAATAACTGACATTTCCCCTATTGGTAGCAATGGTATATACCTTGACACGTAAGCAAAGTCGACATTATCATCATCATTTTTATTGTCAAATAGATTAATAGGGACATGCCCCAGGGGGGTACATGACTTATGAACTGACGGGGATGTGCCGCCCAGATTTATGAAACCCGACAACTTATAATGTTAACCTTTGCAGAAACAGACCCTATTTTATGAGAAAAAATAAGCGGAATATGAGAGTAATAAGACTTTCTAGACCTTATTATTGCTTGATATTGTACTACGAACATCTTTGACACGATTTTACCACTTTTCTGACCGAATTGAAGTTAAACATGTGACTTTTCTTTAATTTGCTACCCACTTTTATGGGATTTCGGTCAAAATCATAACCATGTTTAGAGAATTTCAGGGCCAAAAACCCACCCATATGGGCGGCACATATCCGTTTTTAAATTACACTAAGTACCTACCCCCCCTCCCCCCCCGGGGGGACATGCATATCAGTGAGAGTCCTGATCTAGCGATCAAGGTTGATAACAATCAAACAAAAACAATAGATTTAATTACCTTGATGGTTTCCGGTAAAGCCAAATGCCAAGTAAAGTTGCTAATACAAGCAAAGATACCACAACACCAAGAATTGCTTTCTTCAATGTTTCCTTTTCATCTGTTACAAGAAAAAGAAAAATTCAGATCAGTAAATGGTCTTGGACAAGAACCCCTTGGCGGTGAGATAACGTGGCTCCAGAGTGGGGCATAGAGTACGGGTGAGGACATTTAAACATCAGAGTATCTGAGTGAAGAACACAGTGCTGCTTGGTTTTTCTCGACAATAAAAATCTAAAAATGTTTGTTGGATAAGAACATTTAGTTTCGTTCTCAACCGACGCATGTCAGGGGGCAAAATTGAACTGGCAAATGCCCATGCACTCCATGTGTTGGCCCCACTGATCTCCAAAAAGACTGGATCGAGCATCTACTGGTTTTTCGTGAAGCCGTCTTTGGCAGGCATTGGAGGAGGCCTAGAAGGTGCATCCTCTTTGCACAGCCCACAGCCAGGAAGACAAGGAGGCCACAGAAGGGCCCAGCAATAGCAGTTAATGGCACAAAACTTCTTTGACGAATCGAAGGTTATGCTGATATTTTTGGCTATTGGAGGAGGTAAAAAAGAAATGGCAAATCTGTACTCACTCCCTAAGGTCTGTTCTGTTGGAACCAGTTACTTAATAACTGAATGTATTTAACCCTGTATAAATAATTGAAAATGAAATGAAATGAAAATGCTCTCCACTGTTTCTTGGCGGCCCAAGATGGCGGCCATTTAAAACTTCAAAAAGGCATGCGCTGAACAATGGGATGCGCTATCCACTCTTTTTCAGAGATCAGTGGTTTGCCCCGTGCAGCAAACATTTTGCCCCAGGGTTGAATATCCCTTTTGAGGAAACGATATGAAACGATAAGGAAACAAAAGTGGGAACAGGGGGTTATATCATTAGAAATCCACTTACGAGTCCTTTCAATGGATATTTCCTTTGGTTTAGTCGATATGCATCCACCATTTGTGCAAGTCTTCAGTTGAATAAGGTATTGCTTACTGATATCTAAGTCTTTGATTTCAGTTTCTGATTGACCAGTTTGAATCAAAACCAGCTCTCTAACCAATCGGTGTGTTTTATCGAATAACTCAAGCACTGTATTCTTTATTACCCCGTTCCAGAACTCTCTATCCACACCCTAAAGAGAAAACAAGTTCGTGAGAGCTGGAAAGAGATAAGATAGCTGTAAACATGTGAGACATACGAAACACCAGACAATCAGACATCAGACGGAGTTATGAATGGCATAGGATCGAATAGTAAAAATATTAATCAATCAGCGCTGTTGATGTTGTACGGACGCAGACAACCTCGTCCCCAGGTCCCAAATCGAATTTCCTGAAATCTCAACCGTTAAATCGATTTGGACCCTGGTACCGGCCATCAAAATCTGCCAAATTACTGTCAATTTTGGCCTAAACAAGATGTAGATTCCGAAAGCAGATGTTCTTAGCAAGGAAATGCAAAGAACTTCATTGATCAGGCAAGATAAAATATCGCATGTAGCATAATTTTTCTGTTTTCATACATGCTTTTCACATTGTTTTCGGCCTTTTTTGGTGTGATATTCATGATGAAACAGTGACGTCACTTAAAATTAATATTGTTTGAAGAGCCAATCAAATTGCGAATGGGCAAGGCCGATACCAGGGTCGAATATGGACAGCGGAGTTTCACGTATTCACCCTGGGGACGAAGTTGGGACGTAGACAGAAACGTGTCATTTTATCGAAGCGCAGGTAAGCAACTCTCAGAGCCTGTTAATGGAGAAAGTTTCCCGGCACTTTCCCCGGGAAGCATGAATCTCGGCCAGCTGTTATCCCGTCTCATATTTGTTACCTAGCAAGTAAAGAACTGTCCCCGTTCGTAATTAACGGAGACCAACGCTCTTCTCCACTTTAAGAACTTTAAACGTCTAAGCAAGCCGTACTATGTTTTTCCTAGCGTACAAAGCACTCTTCAAGACTAAGCCATTCGTGCATACAGTCATTGAGGCTAAGTTCTAATGGCCTGGTCCCATAGTTAGATTTTGCATATCGCAATAACGAAATGAACACCAGAACGAGTCCAGACCCATTAAGTTTAAAAAATTTCTTGGAGAGCATGCCTATACCCCCTGACTGAGCATAATGAGTTATATTTACGACAGCCTTCGTAAATTCTACATTCTACACGTATTGCGCTAAGGATATTGTGCAGTTATAAATTTTTCTTTAAAAAACCCTGCAGCTGAAACCGTGCATGCTATAGCTGGGTAAGAGAACACTTCCCCAAACCAATCTTTCCTACAATTAATCCATACTCATTACATATCATGACAGTCTGCTCATTCACGTCACTTTGAACAATGGAATTTTCCTTGTAGCTACGCTAATCAAGGAAAGAGAATAAATCACCTGGAACATTTTTGCGTGATGGTTAACCAGCATTGTCCCCTAATCGAACTGATTTATTCTTTAGAACCAACCCGTCCATAAACAGCCGTTCAAAGGTCGAGGTTCAAAGTGACCCGCGAACCGCAAAAGCCGGCGCTGAAGCGCGCAATACGACATTTTATGCATATTTGATCTATTTCCTTTTCTCTTACCTTCCAACGCACCACGCACGTCCACTTTCCTTTACCAGTATTGTATGAAGATGTATCAATAATCACAGGTGGTCTTGATGGGGCTGAAAAGATACAGTGTCAAAGTGAAAAAATTTTTTGTAGAAATTCTAAATTTGCTTTTCATTTTCTAAAAGAGCGTCAAAAATAATGCTTACAGGTGCAAAATCAGTCAAATACATAAAAAATTGGCTGAGATATGATCATTCGAAGAAATATATTTCAATAGCAAATCACTGTATGTTGCGCCCAGTTCTTAACTTAATGAACAAGAGCAAAAATACAGCGATTTCCTATTGAAAAGTATTTCTTTAGACGGCCATATCTCAGCCAATATTTAATATTTTCAACTGGTTTTCGACATTTTTGCATTATTTTTCGTGGACTGCTTTTCAGGGAGCTATGAAAGATAACTAAAAATACATACTCACATGAAAGTTTTAAACTGTATTGTTAAATTTTCTTAAAGTTGCTAGAGAGGGTGCCTCATTTTACCCCTGCCATAACTTCTCCATGAGACCTTGTTCAATCGCTCGCATTGAGAAATGTATATGACAAGAACAGGTCTAAAACTATAGCCTTTGGCTTTACAGCACGCAGCTGCGCTCATCACGGACTACGAAAACTGAGCGTACAGCCTTTCAAGGTAGAGACTTTGCTGTACGATAACCATAGTAAATCATCTAATTGAAAACGATATGAATAACAAAATTGATTCATTCATGGTAGTATAGTATCTATTTATTTGGAAAATGAAGATGAATAGAAGATTAAAAACAGAAGCTAAGGCCCCGTTTACACGAGTTCGGATCCAAATGGAATCGAATCCATATATGCTGTAGCATTTTATTTTCTTAGTTTCAAAAGCGATTGCTTTGAATTTCTGAGGTCACAGACACCAAGAGGGGACGATTGAGCACAGAAATATTTCTTTTTTGGCCAAACAGCGGAGAAAAAAAGATAAATTCAGTTTGTCGTCTGTCATGTTGGAGTGACCTTGAAAAAACATTTCTATCAGCCTCGATTTCTATCCGTACTCGTTTGGAACCGATCCAATTGGGACCACTTTCGAAAGGGATCCCAAACGGGTGATACTAGTAGATCCAAAGGGTTTCGGATCCACAAGGTCTCGTGTAAACGCTAGCGCCCTAACCGCACCACCCATTCGGATCCGATCCCGTGTAAACACACCCGGTCTAAGAAAAACCTCATACCTGCTTGTGACGTCAGATTTCTTGCACATGGACCTTCTCTGTAGTCAACATCACCATAATACCGCATTGAAAACAGGCATACCGTATAGTTGGTATATGGTTGTAAACCTTTGAGAGTATCTTTATGCCACATGTTCTTTTTAGAATCGGGAAGATCATAGCTCTAAGAAGAAAGATAATACAGGTTCAAACTGTATCTATTACTTCTATGTCATCCCCTGTTTAGCAAGGCTTATGTAGACAATACGCGTCAGAACTAGCTGCCGACTGCTAATCGGTATTTTTTGGAACTGATTTATCACAACTGACCCGTCGATATAAGCGCTCTGGCAACTAGTAATGCCAATTCGGCTTCACTTTTCTGATTGCTACATTTTGATCCGCATCTGGGTATAAATTCCACCCCAGTTAATTGTTTCGTTCTGTTTCTGACGTTTATACTCTCAGGAGTGTCAAAAAAAAAAGATTTTAAGTATTCCCAAAGCCTTGGACAAATGAACTGAAAATTTCACTGAACATCGTCCAAAATTGAAGTTCAGTAAAGAATCCATTTCATTTGGCCACATTGTTCAGTCACTGAACATTGTTCGACTGGAGAGAGTGTTTGCTCGGAGTCAAAAATGTTTTGTGAATAAAATTTTTTCAGTGGTATGTTCAATCATCTGGCCATTCACCTAAACAAATACTGCACATTTATCCTATGTACGAAAATTTTGAATATCGCGCCAAAATAGCTGCGTGAAAAAGAGGCAAAAAATGTTCAGTGGCATGTTCAATGAAATGGTCAGTTCATTAGCCCAGGGCCCGACAATGTTTCCGCCGTTTCAATGTTCCCGCTGTTTCAATGTATCGCAATTTTGAAATTTTACTTGTCACTAACTAACACCATAAAACTGAAAATATCTTTAGGTACCTTCTGTTGAGTCGAATTCACTCCATCAGCAACATAAGATAATTGGTAGATAAACTCGATTTCTCTGCAAGATGGTCTCAGCCAGAAAACTTTAATTTCGTAAGGAGAAAGGACTTCAAGCTTTACTTTGTCAACAACAAGGCTGTGCTCTGGAGCTGTAGGAGAATAGGGGTAAAAATTAGTTTGCAGAAAAAAGCTAGTGAGATTTCGGGATAGCCATCTGAGCAATAAAATCCAGGGCTTTATTTTGTCTGTGGTTACAAAAAAAGGACATTTTCATCTCTGATGCTGAAAGGAGGTATTTAAAAGCACAAAAAGATTTTTGAAGCTGATTGTTTCAAAATGACGAAAATCTTTATTCTTTCGTATTTTTAATATAGGAAGCCAAAGAAAAAGGTTTTATAGGATATTTGGCAATAGAAAATACCTTCCTAAAAAGGATCCCCCCCAGTATGAAAACACAAAATCTTATATCTTCCTCTGTGCACTGAGTTCTCTTTAACTCCTCAGAACTGTTAATATCCTCCTACAGTAGTGATAGAACCCTCCTAGAGCATCCTCTACAGAACTGATTGTATCCCTCCACAGTACTGAAGATACTCCCCACAGAACTTAACACCCCTCCCCCATCGTTACTGAATATCCTCCACAGTACTGCACACAGAGGTTTTCCAGAAGTTTCCAAGAAGTAGAAGAAACAAAACAATGTCATTTTCTCCCTGTAGTTTTCTGAAGCTATTAAGTCACATCAAAGTAAAACAGTTAACATTACCTGTAATACTCGGGTTCAAGCTTAAATATACAACGTCAGTATACCCAAGTTTGTTTCTTCCAAATATTTGTAGATGTAGAGGATAGTCACTCAAAGTTTCATTTTTACAGACGTTGAGACTACTATCTTTGCATACAAGAGTATCTTTTTTATCAATGACAGCTATATCACAAGGTATGGGCTTCTTGTGTACATAGTCCTTGCTATAACTTGTATAATTGAACCAGTAATGACTTTTCAAATCAACACTGCAATGGTGTTTCTTTGGCAGAGGTAGTTGGAAGCATAAGGAATCAATTCCTTTACACTGACTGAAGGATGAAGGAAGCACAGGCAAAACAGGAACATCTAGATCAAGAAAGAAAACCATTTAATAAATTGAACATATTTGGGCTTAAGCTA
>JAADKT020044119.1:0-10753 GCA_011763395.2 Chrysaora chesapeakei
GCAGAGCTCATGAAAGAATCACAGAAAAAGAAATCATTCAGACAGAGATTCAGAAGAGCATTCTGTATGCACATTTAGATGAAGCTAAAACTGACTTATCAAATAATATTAAAAGCCTTTTTCAAAACACTTTTAAACTGATAAATTGACAGTTCAGTTCTAATATGCATGTTTAATTCATGGATCCAGCTAAATGTAGAATTTTGGGGAGGATTCTCTGAAAAAATCGTAATACAGTAGTTAAATAAATAGATTGTGTCTTTGAAAGACAGTTCTATTTTCTTTGTTCATCCTTTTATCTAAAGATTTAAAATGCTTAGAAATTTGACATGGTATAGACTAGCCGTGACTCCGAGTCCATGAGCTAAAACGTGTTGTGGCATCGTGGCTTAATCCAGATGGCTCATGGTGTCAGATACTCAGTGAGGTCGAGCTGCAGCAACGGTAGCGTCACAGCCAGGGTCAAGATATCATTTAGTTAACCTATTCCTAGCAACTGGAGCTAAGTACACCATTTCACCCTCACCTATAAAAGCATACAAAAGGCCGGGAAAAACCAAGAAGTGATGTGTATTACTGGGTGCATCTACGGCCTAAAAAGGCTACGGACTGGTGGGTTGGTGATGATAGACTAGTCGAGTTTTTAAAATTTGGCTTCACCTTCTGATCGGCGCATTGCGATCCGTCTAATTGTTTCAGTCTGTTTCTGACGTTCATACTCTTAAGAGTGTCAAACACGAACAGCTTAAGTTTGTCCAAGTTTGTTTCTCGCAATTTTTAAAACTCTGTACCACTCAAAGACTATTTTGGATGAACATGCTGCCAGTATGGTAGAGTTGGGATATCAGAGGTTGTTTTTTGGAAAACGTTAAAAAGAAAATTTGAATGGGGTAGTTCTCGAACTTGCCAACTTTTGGTCGACAACCCTCTGTCAGTAGTTTTGATGCGATTCGCGATTTACTATCTTATTATTGTTTAAAATGCGGTGGGTATGTTTGGGTAAGCTTATGTTTTTTTTAAATCCACTTTTTGCCTTTCATCTTATAAGCATTGCTGTTGCAAGACAAGTTACCTGTCAGTTAGTTTTGTTCCCTGTTCCAAACTCTCGAGACAGAGGCTGCAAACCCAGGACCCCCAACAAGAGAAATCTATATCACATCTATCGCATCTACTGTACTTGATGAATGAAAACACAATACTGTCTACAAGTAAGTTGCATTGCTAACGATGTTATGTTGTTGGGGAGTTAAGCTGCATGTTGAATTGAACAGTCAACAGCATTTCGAAAGAAATTATGAAAGTGTATTGACTACGGAGAATTTTATTACTGAAAACCTATCTTACAACACAATTTGAATCCTACCTTCTTTGTCATCAAACTTCAACAGTTGCAGTGTGCTGTCACATTCAAATGGTCTGTCGAGATCCCATACTTCTCCATTCACCTGAAGCAGAAATGGGAATTAATAAACTTCTGATTCTCCTTGCAAGATTGTTCTTCATGGTTACACTACATAAAAATCAGAGAGTTGGGAATGTTACCCAGTGCTGACGCAAGCTGGCTTTAATTGCTAATTTATATAAATTTCCAAAGAATAAGCAACTCTATAAGTAAAGGTTTTCTAATTCCTCCAATTGACTTGGTTCAGTTAATATGGATCCGACTTGCTTTCTGTCATGTATATAAGTTGCAGTCCCCATAACCTGGAGTGCCGAAATTTAGCATTATTTAAGCTTTATTGGTCACTTTCCTTACCTTAAAAAGAATGGCTTATATGGGACAGATTTAAAGCTAAAATAGATTCATGTCAAAATAAAGGTGGATTTCCACTTCAAAAAAATCTACGCGTATCATCACTAATCGTAACATAGCGCAAGTGCAGACATTAGAACAGAGCTAGCCTGCGAAGTACGGTACAATTCGCCATAACAGTTTTGAAAGTTCGCTTCAAGTCAATTTTTCACGGATTTCGCGTATCACAGCAATATAGCAAGCCAAGTGCCTTTTCTTTTTATAGTCTTCTGTTTAAAATTAGAAGCACAATCGTTTGCCTTCCAGAGAGGCATCATTAATGTTTTTCATTGCAGCCACAAAAGAAGCGAAAAAGAACAACAAATTGCCGCCAAAATATATTTGAATATGTGTACTGTCTCTAGTTTCCTATTTGAGTTGATACGTGCAAAAAGTTTGTAAAATAGAAATTGGCCTTGCGTGGTAATCTCAAACAATGAGTTAAAACAATTTTTACTGTCTCACCTTTGCAACAACACAGTTGTCAGCAAGCCCTTGGCTGAAAGGAGAAAATGGGAATGATACTGCTAATCTGTATCTATATGTCACGGAATGCTTATCTTCCCTATGGTAGTTAGTGTTTCCAACACGTAAAAGGATCTAAGAAATACAAATGCAAACCATTCCTGCTCTGAAGAGTAATGCCGATCTCTTCTAGACAACATTCACAACTATCGCCATAAAATTTCGCCATAAAATTTCGCTGCAAAAAAAGTTCTTTCAATATCCATTTACTTTAGTACCGCGAAAGGAAAAGGCAATAGAATCGTGAGAAATCAACTGGAAAACAGAGATACAAAATTCTATAACGTCATTGCTTGAACTGCTTGGCAAACAAAATCATCTGAAGAAACTACTTTTACTTTTTGTCCAGCGATTTTTTCGATGTAGCAATAAGAAAGTTTCAACTGTGCATATGTTGTCGCGAATTTTACTGATGATCGCCCTGAAAATCGTCTAGTGGAGATCGGCCTTAAGGTCCCAGTTCAAAGCCAATCATTCATTACAGAAATTACCAATTTTCTTAAACCCTTTCCAATCGTTGAATGGATTAAGATCAAGCCTTGCTCGTGTATAATTTAATGGTTGCAAGTTTTATTGCAAATCATGCTAATGCCAGTTTTCTAAATTCAAATTTGCACCAAGTTTGGCACATTCAAAAGATAAACTGAAATACAATTTTTAACAATTTGCATCTTTGAGTACCTTGAATATCTTCAGACATTTAAATGCCTTTATTCACAAAACAATGAGATTTTGATGTATCCTTGCACTTTTACAAAGTTACATTTAAGCATTAAGCAGAATGTCCAGGTTATCAAAAAATTGTTTCCTTAGATCTTGGCAGGTATTGCTGATCCATTCATTTGAAGGTATGCATACATACTACATGCAAATGCTACACACTTAGCAGACAAAGACATGCAATGCTTGTTGCAAACAACAGCTATGTTATAGATACACAGAATTCAAGACTGCAGATATGAATGTTTTTGACATAAAATCATATGAAGATGATGAGTAAGACTTGTGCTTTAGAATACCTGATAGAGGCTGCAATTTGATAAGGGGTCGTTTCCCAAGATGTCCCATCTACCTCTTTTCCATCTGGAAGTGTGACTTTGATGGGCAATCTTTCTTTGGCTATAAAAACAAAATCATAAAATATAATTAAACAGCATGAAAAAAGAAACTAAAAATGATGCTAGATTACCATCCAAACATCATTTAGAGATTTTGCCAACAAGCTATTTCTCATCTACAGCCAAATGAGCCTGTTATAAACATCATTGCAACCTGACTGAACCTTACCTGCTATCACGGCATCATATTCAGCCTTAAGTTTGTCAAATAATTCTATTCTTTCTTTAAGATATGATGGAGGGGGATCAAGCTGCAAGGAAAACAAAATATTTTAAAATCATATTTAAAAAAATACATATTCTAAGTGTCTAGTTTCTGTTTTAAGGTTGATTTCCTTTTCAAGGCATCAACTGAAAAAGGTAAATGGTTAACAATAAGCAGTATTAAAAGTTTCCCTCTATAAAAAGCTGACTTTTTTCAACTTTCAAAACCACAAGTTTTTAAAGTACAAAGTGTCTCCTTTGCATGCTTGTACTGTTTTCCATGTTCTGTCAATGCCATTAAGAGGAAATCTCCTGGAGTCTGATTATATAAGAAGACATAGAAATATACTTCTAAGTTTCAAGGCTGCAGTGATGATGTGGCCACTGCATTCCATGTATACACCATGCTGAAGGTTAAACAATAGAACAATAAAAAGAACAATAGAAAATCCCTCTCCCACGCTGGGGATCTTCGGTGTTTAGAATATTAAATGCAGTCTGGTCTTTCAAAGTGCATCATGGTATGGAACAGAACAGAATGGAATGGAACCCAAGTTCTGCAGCTTTTTGGATTATCTCAACAACTCACTCATAACAGCCAATTTTTAATCTGAATCAGCAATACTTGTTGCACTGACATGGCAACAGATAATGTTTTGTTGGGTATTTAAAGGAACAATTAAAGGGAAAAAGTGTCTTAATAAATCAGCAAAGTTTTCAAAAAGGTCTTCTTCAGTTCTCACGTTATTCCTTTCATAAATTACCGACTTGCGTTCCTATTGTTCTTTGAGCCAGTCTACTATTGTTTCTGGAATGTGCCACTTTGTTATAAAAGCTGCTAATTTTATCTTTCCACGTCAAATTCGTATCAAAATCGTATCACATTCGTATCAAATTCGTATCACATTCGTATCAAATTCGTATCAAATTCGTATGATGAAAAAAAGAAATTCGTATACAATTCGTATGCGTGATTTGCTTTATACGAATTAATTCGTATAACACATTTTTTCAAGTGAGGAAAAATTCGTATAAATTCGTATAAAAACTATACGATTAATTGGAGACGGTCCCTAAGTAACTGTTGATGTCAAGTAATTTTAAATTTTGTACTTCCTTTGTCAGCAAATGGTAGATTAAAGAAGGTCAGAGCACAGTAACTAAATCTTTGTAAATTTTTTAGGTTTTCAACATTAATTTTGTTTCTCATTTCTAATTTTATTCAAGACCTGCTCCAAAAAATGAAGATGAGATGATGGTTGCTATATTTGAGTACATTGACAGGTTTGTGTTAAGTAGGTTCATCCTGCTTTTCTCTTCTTTTCAAGCATACTCTGTTAACTCTTTGTGAAAACTTGGGGGTTGCATTTAAGTGACCAGTTGTTGGAGGAGGAACCCTTTCAAGAGAAGTGTGGATAATACTTAAAGAATTAGAGAAACAAAAACTGTTTAGAAGTTTGACAATGAAAGAAGAAGGGGAGACTCTTACCATATCTTAATTAAGAGATCTTTTCAAATTGCCCATGAAGTAAACAGAAATTCATGAAATGCTATTACTCTTCAATCAATTTTTCAAAAATGAGCAACCTTTCCAGCATACTTTTCATCAAAGTAACAGAGGGGTAACTGAATCAAGGAAGGCCCTGATAATGAGAGGGGTGTTTATTCTTGAGGCACTCTTTTGTGAAGATTCTCATTATAGTACAAGTGATAATTACATTATCTTTTCAAGGATGTGTATGTAAAACATTTAATCTTTTGATACATCAAAAGACAGAAGCTTACTTTAGCAGTATCTTTCACTTTTTGAATAAATCATTTATAAGAAAATATCAAACTTTTCTGTGTATTGATTTTCATTTATTTCAGGTTATTTGCCATTGTCAGACCAAGGAAACTGCTATACATGGCTATTGATGGTGTGGTAGGTATTTTAATTCACTGAATATAGATCTGAAATAGAAATAATTGACTTTTTCTCTTATTTTTTATGTTTTCCTGTTCTCATTGTTCTTCAGGGCTGTCAGAAGTTGTGGGGGTGTAGCTGGGGGGCTACACCTCCCAATAATTTGAAAACGATAGTATGTTGTTGTAAAATCATTACATCATCAAATACTTTTCAGTTGTTAAGCCCCCCCCCCACCAATCTGAGCTTCCTTCTGACGACGTGACGACGTTGTGCTTGACACGGGGTATTGCTTATATGTAGTAATTCATGTAATGGTAGCACTATTTTCATAAGAAAAGCAGATTAATAGAAATCAGAAACAGAGAGAATGCTAAAACTTGCTGCTGACTTAATTTATTTTTCAAATTGTTTTCATTAGGCCCCAAGGGCAAAAATGAATCAGCAAAGGTCAAGAAGATTCAGAGCTGCTAAAGAATCAAAGTAAGTATGAAATATCCTTTACTTTAATTTGGGATGCCAAATAGTATTTTGTTATTTCACTTATTGAAAAAGTTAGTGTAAAACTTGTTTCATATGGCCTTAGCAGCCTGCAACATAACCTGCGGCACTGCCTGCAACATCGCAAATTTTTTCTATTTGAGTGAGATGCAGCAGAGGTGTGAATCTTGTTTTGAGAAGAAGAAACAAGCAGGCTTAAAACGATGAGGTTAAACATGGCTGCTTTTCTTTTTATGTTCTAGGGAGAGTATTGAAGAAATTGCACGAATAAAAGAGGAATTAAGACAGAAGGGTAAAATTTTCGAAAGATTTGTACATACCTTAATACCCCTTAACCTCACAATCTGAATAGCCCTTGAGTTGAGCAAAACTATCAAAATTACATGAAATAGCAGAAACATATTTGGAAATATTAAAAACCTTTTTCCCCCACACTCCTCGATGTATAAACGTCAGAAACATGCCGAAACAATTTACTAAGCGGAATGAAGCGGGATGACCAATTAAGGTAATTGAAGGAGGAAAACGAATTCTTTCTGTCTACACAGAACTGGCCTTATGGTTTTGATATCGACAGTTCCAAAACGGCACCAAAATGAGACAATTATTTGCTTTGCCAGTTAGTCGAAAATAATCCTCGCTTTAATTTTCAGTTGACCCGTGTTGACTTGTGGCAGAATCTCGATTAAGGGTTGGTTGTTGCTTAATATTGCTGGGTGGTTTGTCTCTTTGTCGAAAATTGTGTGGACGAATTTTAGCTTCAACATGTTTTTTAATCCAATCTCCGAATCTTCGGGCTCCTTACCCTATCTCCTAATCTGGGTTAGACTCACTGCAAAAGTCGTAGATTGCTCCCAGCCCCCACACAATACAGCCCGCTCATACGCCATTAACAACAGCAACAACTATTTTTTTATTTTACATTTTTTTGAATGAATTGAATTGAGGTTAAGGCCGCGAAAGCTACGACTCATGTAGCAAGTCTAAATCTGGGTCACATTTAAAAGATATTTTCATCGACTTTGCAACATCGTAAACCTTAAAACAAAATTTTACATTGCTTTCACCCTGTTTTTTTTTTTTGAAAAGCTTTTTATGCTACCAAAGCAGGTTGATAACTTTTCCAACGCATTTTGGACGTTTTTTTCTACCTTTTCTCGTAGGTGCTGTTCTGCCACCTGAAAAAGAGAAGGGGGAACATTTTGACAGCAATTGTATCACACCAGTAAGTAAATTTGATTGTTCTATTTCTATTGCTTTTTTTCTTTGTTTTCTTAGCGCTGGCCAAACGATGCAAAATTTTGTGCAACATTTGCTGCATGGACTTGCGTATGCAAATATGAGTGGGTGTCCGAGTGATGCAACATCAAACCGGCAAAATTTGTCTGCGTTAAAAGAAGAACTGGAATCAAGCTAATGATCTTTTCTATGATAATCATGTGCGCACTTTTAGCGTCTTTGACGGCAGGGTAAGGTTGAATGGGCTCTTCCGCATCATCGTCATTGCCAAATTTGTTTTTTCCTCTACATTGTCACACTTTCCCATACTTCCATAATTCATTATGTGTTTTGCCTCAAGATTAGAGACCATTATTTTGCTGTTGTGCTGTGTTTTCTGTTTTGTTTTGTTTCGCTGGAAGGTTTACTTGCTATAAGCATGCATTCGTGTAACAAATGATGCAATACAATGTTGCGTGGAGCAACAATTTTGACTGTTTTCAAACTTAATGCAACACTGAGCAACAAATGTTGCGCGCTGAAACATAGGTGGCCAAACCACACAACTCTTGGTTCGCAACAAATTTTGCAAGGCAGTAAATGGTATGATATCGCTAGATTGATACCAACCTATTACATAAGTGAAATTTTTCAATCTGCTCTGAAATTTTCTTTGTGTGCCGAAGACCTGATTGCAATCTTTTATCCATATAGGCCAGCCTTTTGTTGCCTGAAGTACTTTATCTAGAAAAGACATTTTTTCGATACTTATCTGCTTTTTCCTGCTCTAGGGAACACCGTTCATGGACCGATTATCAAAATGTTTACAATATTACATTGTTGATAGACTTAATAGTGATCCTGGATGGAAAGGAATCAAGGTAAATAAATACATGTCATTGGAAATATATTAAATGGCATTAACATAAGATATAGAAATTGCTTTCCGATTTCCGATCCTTTGGTATCATTAATCATCGTTTCACCTTGTGAGAGTGAATCCAATCTTATGTTGACATTGCGCACAGTCAGAAGTAATTGCCAGCTGGTAATCGAGGACTTTTTGGAACTAATTAATTGCAACTGGCCTGTCGATCCTTTGATATCTTTAATCATCGTTTCACCTTATGAGAGTGAATCCAGGCTTTATCGACATTGAGCACAGTCAGAAGTAGTTGCCAGCTGGCAATCGAGGACTTTTTAGAACTAATTGATCGCAACTGGCCTGTCCATCCTTTGATATCTTTAGTCAAGGAAAACACACTACCTAAAGGCTTTTTTCGTGCAAAACCTTTCTTCCCATCTGACACTATATCGTAAGATACCTGGTCTAAATTTGCAAGTAAACTCTTAGTTAAAAGTTAACACACAATCAAAATTACATGGATCTGAATAGAAACCAAACAGACAGCCTAATCAAGTAAAGTTGAGAGTCAAAACAAGATGCCATATCTTTGAACAAAAAATAATACTTTGACATGAGTGAAGCAGCTTGGATGTTT
Source organism: Chrysaora chesapeakei (assembly GCA_011763395.2). Lineage (NCBI taxonomy): Eukaryota > Metazoa > Cnidaria > Scyphozoa > Semaeostomeae > Pelagiidae > Chrysaora > Chrysaora chesapeakei. The sequence continues at coordinate 8,767 of JAADKT020044119.1, forward strand.
GAATTCTTTGTTGCTTACTGTCATTCAATTGAGCCCTCAAGTTGCTTAGTGCTCAGATAAACCCAGTCCTAGTTGATTTTGTAGAAGTTCTTATTAAAACACATGTACATTGCTTCGACTTCTTTGGACTAGACGACCTTAAGCCCTCCGCACACGGTAAGAATTTTCCTGAGCAAACTGCTACGAATGGCACTTTGCTCAGCAAAATTCTCACCGTGTGTGCGCAATTTTTGCTGAGAAATTAGTCATTCGTGGCTCTGAGGAAAATTTCTATCGTGTTTAATATGTTTTGCCATTCGTGGCAAATTCCTCACCGTGTGTGGCGGCCGTGAGAATTTTCCTCGGTTCTTTCAGTCACATTGCAATGGCTTCATTTCATTGTCATTCATACTTTTTCAGGTATTTTCCTTACAGGCACGAATCACAAATTTCTCAGAAAATTTTGCGCCATACGGTGAGAATTTTGCTGAACAAATTGCCATTCGTGGCATTTTGCTCAGCAAAATTCTCCCCGTGTGCAGCATGCTTTAGGAGAACCTGAGTGAACACGTGAAACATCCGATTTTTCTGTAGTTTCCCGGATATTAAAATGTTGCAGTAATGACTGGCGCCACATTTCATGCTTATCAATCCTGTTTTTAAAACAACTATGATGATTTTACAGGTCATACTGTCAGATGCAAATACCCCAGGAGAAGGAGAACATAAGATAATGGATTACATCAGAAAGCAGAGAGGTACGTAATGATTTGTTGCCATTTGAAAAGTTGAAACTCGGATTTTTGAATAGAAGTTGAGTTGTTTGGGAGAAACCTTCGATATTGAGATAAAAAGCTGAAAAGGATGAGGAATGTGAGAAATAAACCCAATTAATGACTGCTACGAAATATATCTCAATAGACCTTTTTGAAGAGGTCTGGGTCGGCACCGCATTTTTCTGGAAAATGGTAGATATGTGGAATAAGGGAATCCTCTCTGCGTGCAGCGACTTGATAGCAGTCGATTTAGGAGAGTTAATTGCAACAGATTTTACTTCTTATTCACGAGTAATTGAAGAAAAAGAGGAGGAAAGGAATCTGTGACAGTAAATGTTAAAATTATCTACAGAAACTCGGGGGAAAAATTGAAGCGACTCACAAACAAGAAATTACTTGATTAAATGCCTCCCGGAGCAGAAAAACTGGCTACTTGGAACCTTTCTTTCACTTTGTTTCCAATTAAACGCGAATTCGAAGCAAAATTTGCTGCAATATCTCTCCTGAAACGACCACGACTCCGATCTTTGCACGTGGAGAGGATTCCCTTACTCAAAATGTCTATCATTTTCCAGAAAAATGTCGTGCCAACCCAGACCTCTTTGAAAAGGTCTATTTTGTGGATCAAAATAATGTAACCAGAAATGTGAAATTGGTATCATGGCATGAAGTACCAGTTAACCTTAAAGTTTATCTTTCAAACTTCCCTGTTGGGTCCTGGTCTAATCCAGCCAACTGGTTGTGTCAGAAACTGTGGATTCGGGGTTCCAGGGTTCCAGCCCCAGCCTCGCTTGCGTCACAGCAAGGGTCAAGGTCTCGTAAGTTCATCTACTCCCGAAATTCTAGCAACTGGCGCTAAATACACCACTTCGCCACCATCTACCGTGTTTAAAGCATAGCTACATTGCTTATTGCCTTAAAGATACTACTTCTAAAAATGACTGGTTTAGCGAGCTTAAAGAAACAGTTTAAAAGAACATGTCTTATTTCTAGAAAACTTTTTCTTGTGTCCATACTTTCATTTTCTAAGCAAAAAACAACACCAGTGAGGTAGATCTCTCTGTCTTCAAATTTCTTTGATTAACGAAGCGTTAGAGGTCCTGTTGATTGCTGCAGCCTGTTTCTTAATAAACTTTTTAAAGCTTATCCTAAGACGTATTATTAGACATTAGATGAAATGCTATTTATTATTTTTAGCTCAACCTGATCACGACCCAAATACAAAACATTGT
>JAADKT020044230.1:0-10753 GCA_011763395.2 Chrysaora chesapeakei
GAAAATTTCTTGGATTAGGCCCTTGGCCGCTGTTGGCGGCCATTTTTAAGCGACCGTTTCCAAACTTTTCGAACGGTGGTGTATTTCTGATTTAGTTGGGTTGATAAGTCTACAGAATAACTTGTTCGGGAAACTTCTTAGTGATCTGTAATCGTTATATAGGCTTCTTCTTGCAGACGTTCTACTCTATTGTCGAGCTTGTGAGCAAATGCAGACATCAAAATTAATTTATTATAAGATACTTAAGAAATTAACATATTTGCCACATACGATTGATCGTTCTTTAACGTTCGATCGATTTGTAATCGTTAACATCTGTGGTTGCTAATTTTGTTATTATGCCTGATGATTGATATAACCATGAAGCTCAGAGTCGCTTAATAAATAGTCTTCAATTTGCAGAAGAAAAACGACAACTTTTATTTTCGAACAAGATATGTTTCGGATTACTCAATCCATCTTCAGTTAATGAGAAATTAGAATAAAAACGTTGCATTTATTACAAAGCTAGGTAGCACTAATAATTTAAAGAGGCAATTGGCCTCAACTGGTCAATTTTTGTACGAATTAACACTTTCTGTAACCTATCACAGCTCCAGAAAATCCTTAATGACATGAAATGTGCGTCGAGTTTGTGCACGTCCTGTATTTATCAATGTATTTCATTACAGCACATTTTTATGAACATGAAAAATTAAAGTTCCTACTTTTACCCACAAGAGTGTTTATATATGTTAGCATTATGACAAAATTTTATATGTGTTAGTATTATGGCAACATAGTAAGTACTACATAGTAAGTAACTAAATAGTGCATTGTGTATATAGTAAGTATTATGACAACATTTTATTGGCCTTGAAGCTACGGTTTTGTAATAAAAACAATTTCTAAAGCGGGGTTCCTTTTTTCTGGAACACCGTGTGAACACCGTACATACAACTATATCTCCATAGAAACACACAAAAAGCATGTTTACAAGAATGTCCCTCCAGGGAGGGAATAATTCATACAAACGTGGATAACTACATTTATTTTCTAATCCATCACTGCGTGATGAAACGATAATAAATATTTTATCCTACAATCTCTGAAGAACAGGAAGCACGAATACAACATATTAGGATGTGCGGTATGATATGCGGTATGATATACACAGCTAAGATCACCAAAGAAAGTGAGTAAGTGGGATTATGCGTACAAAAATCGAACGATAATCATAACCCCAGTTTCAGAGGAACCGACAATAAACTTTTTAAATTGTCCTTAATATACTCAACTTTTGCGTTTTCAGACTTCCATCATCCATGACGTTTTAAGAGACGATCTTTGATGCCAGCATCAGCAGCTGCAGTTGCACCTCCTGATCTAAGGCTAAGACCGAATTTTTTTATTATCAAGGCCTATCCTTTCAAAAGCATCAAGAAATATGATATTGACTTATGTGAACGCAACTTATAATTTGATGTTTCCTTTCATAAGACACAGCTCTGAAAATACATCCCTCTGATAAATATTTGATACTTGCCATAGCTATATATTCTTTCAATACAGATAAAAGGCAGGATCGGTCACAGTCATCATCAAGTTAAAGTTATTATAATCCTAGCAGTTTATTATGCTGATGCCAGCTAACTCTGCTATACAAACTGAATCACTGGAAAAATACAATCTCGTTTTGCGTTTTAAGTGAAATGCATTTCAAAGTAGTAGCGAAACGCATTCCTTTTCAATCGGACTCTTTTGCATAGAGGTCACTTCCACATGCGACACCGGCCATTCACACCATAGTTCACATGCGTGCATGAATGAAACCTGATTTTGTCAATGAGATGAAGTATTGTTTTTCAAATCATAAAATCGGCCGACACTAGCCAACTATTTTCATTTACCGAATAACTTTTTACCTTAAGGGGTTCTGGAACGAATATCACCTTCTTTGAAAGCCTTTTAGTATTTTGGATCCAAAAAGCTTTTTCATTATAGACTCCAGCGAGCTATGAAAGATATCATCCCATTCTTTTCGACTTTATATAAACATGAAAACACGTTTTGTCATAAGTTTTGCAACATTTCCTATCCCAAAATGACATTGACAAACTTTCCCTGAAACAGAGCACAGAGCTCTTGCAGGCACTGCGAATTCACAATCTCTTATACTATTTAATGATAGAAACAACTGATTAAATTCTTTGTTCAGGAATACTTTAGGATCCTTCACTTGCAATTAAAAACGAAAACTAACCATTCACAGGAGCATTTCAATACCCAAGATTTTGAACGTCCTTTAACCTTCTGTCATTTTGCTTCTTAATTGCCCTTTATTCGGCTTATCTGATTCTCCGTTCATCCTCCGAGTCTGAGGCTGTGTTGTGATACTCGTCAACCAGACCCCATTCAGCCTCTGAAGAAACTGCTAAGCTAATAAATTTATTTCTATATGTCAATTCTTTAAAAGCATGCTTGATACTTTTGGACAGTGAAGAGCGGTCTACAGACGACAGAGAATCTGCGAAAATTTCAATGACTTGTTAATTAAACTTAAATTGTTCTTTGTTACCTTAAAACGGAATTCAGAATTTGATTGACATGCAAAAAACTTTTGAATGTAACCAAGGAGGGCGAAGCGCGGGAGGCGAATCGCCCAGTGGACAGTTTTCTTACCTGTGATGCAGAGGACTGGGTCGGGGCGGGAAAGCTAGAATAGAAATTGCGAATGGCATCTTGTGTTCTTCGTCTTCTTCGAGGAAAATATAACAACATTACGAAGGAAAGAAACTCTAACATTTTTGTGGAGGAATTTTCTTTCGTGTAATTAACTGGAGTTTCGGATCTGGCAAAAAGAAGATGAGTGAAAAAACAAAACAACTTGCATTATTTTACCAAGGTTGCTTGGCAAGATAAGGCCCATGTCACCTTCTAACGTAGCCATCATTCTTAATCATTAAAGATTTAAAATTCAAATTCATGTTACATTAGTTTTTTAATTTAACCTGACACCCGCGATGCGGGTGAACATTAGTACCAGTTTAACCTTGGAAAGACAAGATACCACTCAGCTGCCTTTTGACTTGATACCATTTAACTTGCAGCCTTCTGAACTTTTGCTAGAGTCCGGGGAGGTTGTGGGATGCCATGGGGAGTCCTCCCCGGACTATTAGTATATAGGAAGACCCGAATAGACTGTCTCTTTCTGACAACAATATGTCGGTTTTTCATTTTAACGTTCTTTGTTTGTGAGTGTTTTGATTACTGTTTGTATGATATCTTTGAAATATAAATACAAAAAGCAACAAGATACGAAATCAAGGCCAGAGAATCCAGGATTCGATTCAGATGTCTTCACCTCTGAATATCCCCCATGATGGCAAAATATGCCAAGAAAAGCTTAATCACATAGGCAGACCATGCATGAGGTTACATTTTCATGCTTAAAGCGCAAAATTCCTCAACATTCCTGAGAGAAAATTGAAAGCCTCCAGTAGCCAAGAGTTTTACCGTAGCTTAGGCCAACATCTCACCATCATACTTAAAGGGCTATTATTCGGATAAATGAAGCTGTACAGTTGTAAACCTACACAGCAATCAAAAGTAAGAATAATCAACCTAATACAACCAGTAAAAAAACTTACCTATCCAAGATTTAGAGCGGTAACAGTAAAAACAAAATATCACCCTTCAATTTTACTCGGTCCAAATTTTCACGACACAGCTCGCTTTCGCCTCGAACTGCAATTCGAATTCTGCACCACACATTAGAGACCCACTTTTCATTGGTCGTTTCGCCTCCCGCGCTTCGCGCTCCTTGAATGTAACCAAGAATGTCCCATGAGCGGTAGGTTGAACGCGAGGTTTGTAAAACTAGGGAACGATGAAGGGAGTTGCGAACCAACGTAAACTTTTAATTTTTGGCATCAGAATGAGTGGATCAAAACCAAATCCTGTGCTCTGTTTACCGCGTTATTGTTTACTTTGTTAAGGTCTTGTTTCTATGACAACCAAGGTTTGAAAGAGAGGTACTTTTCCTTATGGTCGGTTACAGTAATATTTTGGTTAAATAGCGAAGAAGGTGCTTAAAAATATGAGAACTGTTCAAAATAATTTTTACACCATCTTGCTGAGCATTGAATTCAGTGTGAATTTATCATAAAAAATCTTTGCGTTTCCGCATGTTAATGCATTTTTCTCTAGTTTTTGTGCTCGAAGGCAGTATTCCCCATAATAGTCGAATTAGGAAGAAATTTGTTCAACACAAGGTCATCCATATCGTAAATACGCATTTAATGATATTTATCGTCAGTGAAAATGTTTAAGCATTTTCCAGTCTTATGCCTATCAGAGTTTTGAATTAGCACAGTTTTCTGCTTTTCTTCCATGAATGGGTGGATAAATTGAAACAGGTCCAAATATTGCACTTTCCGCCTTACGCAATTGAGACGTCACATTCTATTTCTACTGGTTAATCTGGGACCATCGAACTTTGTGCCAAAGTTGATCAAGGTAGCTAACACGGTTTCCGAGACAATTTTTGAGGCTTTTACCAGTTTTGAGTCGAAAGCCCAGCATGGACAGGACGGCGAATGTAATAACTGTCATTAGACGAAATGTATTTGAACATATTTCCGCTTTTCCTGGCGATTTAGAAGTTTATCCGTATATGGTTATAGATGTTTTCGACGAACGGCTGCGATTATGGAAATGTTTACAGTTTCATGATACATAGTTTTCGATACAAAATTGGTATAAAGCAGCCAAAATGTAGTTAAGGTTCAAATATTCTATCGATTTTAGCGTTAAGTTCAAGTTTTTACCAGGGCTTTCACCAGTAGGATGAAAAGTTTCACCCCCTGTCAATTTTCACGATCAAAGCCCTTATAAAATTGGGAACTTTGAGCGCATGTAAGATGAATAGCACAATCGCTAGGACAGTGAAAATTTGCACCTAGACTAAGTTTTAGATGCTTTATACGCTTTTAGTAAAATTCGATATCTTGCTCAATCTCGGCTGTCTTTCGTCGAAAGAGTCTTTTGATTTCACAGTGTTGCGGGATGTGAATGAGAGGGGGAGGTCTTTTGGGGTGCCCTTGCAACCCAATTTAGAGCTTAGAGAATTTAGAAAGGTAGTCTTCAAATCTAAGATCTCTTTTGAATTTTTCCAAAGATTTCTGGAGGATCTTGATGAGGGTGTTTACATTCAACAAACAGTAGAAACCGTTCTTTTGAACCCCGACGGCAAGCAGTTATCTGTAAGTTTCGATATCCTATATATCAATTTTATGTATTACAATTTCTGAAGTCACTACATGTCATCTTAAAGGAACTTATTTTTCTACAACTTTTCTTGCAGTGTGAGGCTCTTTATCTATATGGTGTCATGCTACTGATTGCAGACATGAGGTTTGAAGGTGTGGTTCGTGAAAGAATGCTGGTGGCATATCATAGATACTGGTATTGTATACCTTTGTCTTATCTTTCCAATCATGCTATACGATGCTGCCGTACCCAACTGACTCTATACTATCCCATCATCACTAAAAAAGTATACTTAAAATCTTTATACTTTATAGTTCTGTTCTATGTACTATAAAGTTTATCTATATATCTCTCACTATAACGTTACTTTCCCATACACCGATCTTTCAGCAGAGCAATCAAAATATTCAGAGAGAGAATGATATTAACGGATGAATTTATGTTTATACTTTCGAGCTTTGTTTGCTTCGTTGCGTATAATCACTATATGTGACTCCGGAACTACACGTAAGATGTGGAGCTTTGAAGAATAAAAACAATGAGAAATTTCTAGAGATTGCATTGAGAATAGATTTCCTGCTAAAAATTTCTATGTAGAAGTAGTCAGGATAGACTTTAGCTAATATTCGGTTCCATTCGTGACTTTTTTTATTTTCTATATTTTTAATTCCTAGTTCTGAAATATACTGTAGTCTTTATGTTTTTTTGCAAGAATTTAATGCCTCTATTTATGGAATCCTTAGCTGATAAAATCTTTTGTCTAATCCAGTTCATCTAGGGCATCAACAGATTCAAATACTGATGACGTGTGCAAGCTTCTCCGCAGCACTGGCTATTCTTCTGTTCCTGGTTCAAAGAGGCCACCAAAATATCCGGAAGAATTCTTTATGTAAGTCATTTTTACTTTAGACTTTTTTCGAGAAATGCATGCTTAAGCTGTTGAAACCGTGCTTCATTTTTGCACACATCCCGCACACATATAAAGATGATAGTTATTGCTTCAATTTCAAGCCTTCAAAAGGAAGACAAGGTGTTGAATGGCTTCTCTTTGCTTGATAAAGCTAAGCAACAGTAATTGTATTTGTGAAATATTATTTTGTTCAGCTGTTAATAAAGGGGCCAAAAGTATGCAATTCTCTCCCTAAAAAGCTGCACTCAGTAGTAAACAGCTCAAAAACTGGTCAAGATATCGTTTATTGATAAAATGCGAATTTTCATTCTGCAGCATTCAGTAGAATACAACACTTCGTGCAATCTTGGTAGCTGCTTAATGTTAGATTTTATCCTTGTATTTATAAGTTACCATTCTAACAATTGCCACTATTTTTGTTCACGTGAAAGCTCCCGGTTAACATCGTCTAACATATACAAAAAAGCAAAATAATTCAAATGCTATGTTTTAGTTTTCAGTTTATTTCGAAACAGCTAACTTTGAAATTGCAAAAGCAACTTCTTGAATTGATGAAACTAAAACATAAACTAATTTGAATTCTTTTTCACCTTCGAATCGTATTTGAATTCGATTTGTTCTCTGTTGCTAAATGTTAGATTAAATTAGTGCAACATCACTATTAAAATACTAACATAACACAATATAACAGACGCAATCACAATTATCAGCGTCGGGTACAAATTTATGCTAATATCCTGCAGATACGCTAAGCAACATTACTCAGAGTGGCAAGTCAGAGCAAATTGGTGTTAATGCCGACAGAAAATTTTAAAAGTCCACTCACAAAAAGGTGTAGAACGTACTTCTCCTTAGTGTTGATACCCATTTCTATTTTGCATATTTTCGGAGATCTTCCTTTCTCATGCTTCTTTGTTCTTGTATATCAACCATTTAATACCTGGAAGTCAATTCAAAATCTGTTCTAAAGTACTATAATGTAACAAATGATTCAACAGAATTTCTTGAAAATGAAGATTTTTTCGGTCGATGTGGGATTTCTTCTGAAAATTGAGATTTGAACATCTCCTTATTTCGTCCTATTTTGGACATAAATTCTTTTAATGATGAAATTCATTATAGGAGAGTACCCATATCAAGTACTTTTATTGACATGGTAATTGGAAGGCTTCGTTCTGATGATATATACAACCAAGTGAGTTTGATCATTCGATACTGACTTTATTTATTACACATAGTAGTCCGTAATGACGTGGACATTACAATTGATTGGACCTTCAAGTATGCTTAACTTTTTCTGCCTCTTTTCATTTATTCGTTTAGATATCTGCGTATCCACTCCCTGAGCACCGAAGTACTGCTTTAGCCACTCAAGCATCCATGCTCTACGTGATTCTGTATTTCTCCAGTGATATTTTGCATAATCAGCAAGCAAAGATGAGAGAAATTGTTGACAAACATTTTCCTGATAATTGGGTAAATAAAGCTCTTCTCTTACCATCAATCTACATTTTACACTTCTCAAATTTTATAACTTTACAGTATAAAGAACAATAAAATCCACCTTTCTTTCAATTAATTTATACCGGTTGAATGTGTCAATCAATGTTTATATTTTCAGAGATTTCGTCACTTCATTCATTACATTTTGATTATTTCTCCCTACCTACTGATCTGGTGAAATTTGTATATTCTAACTGATTATTTCGTTCCCGAATTATGGCCTGGTTGTCATATCTCAACCATAAATTCAAATTAGAGAAATATATGCATGTTTATATCAAAACGGATAAACCAATAGACTTGTGAGGCGAGGTGACTTTTAAAAAATGTTTCAACCCCAAAAGGACGATGTCAAATAACTTGAATTTGCTATGTATTAAAAAAATCATAGCTGTTTGAAATACAGAATTAGACATATTATTGTCGAAAGTATTGTCGCAATGACCGCAAAAGGCTATGCTATTTCACTCATTGGATATATTTTTCCATCTATTTTAGGTTATCAGTATATACATGGGTATAATTGTGAATTTGATCGAAGCATGGGATCCATACAGAGCTGCGAGGAATGCTTTGAATAACACAGTTGATATTCAAAATGTCAAAACTCTTGTAAGTATTTTCATGTATATCTTGTTTTTAACTGATGTGTGTTTGTTTTCCACTGGGTAGAATACTCAGCATAAATAACAACTAAGCAAAGCATATTGAATGTGCATCTAGGGTCCCTGATGGAAAGACCCCTCTTACTTCTGCAAGGCGGGTTTTTCCGACCCCAACTAACGTTTTCCATCCAGGTATTCTATCATATCAATTGTGAATAGCATGCATTGTCATTATAAATGCTGGTAGTGGGTATCCTTTCAGCAGCTGCATCTCTGTTACGCTCAAACATGGTAAAACAAATCCTTACTGTTTGGGAAAAGGGGAAGACATTTTTTTTATAAGATTGGCGCAAAGCGTGCGAATGACACCCGGATTTTCTTAACCCCTTACGTATTCTAACCACCTTCAACGGATATAAAAGTAACGCGCGTCATAGGACTAGGCAGGCTATAAATAGGTCATTTTCTTTCGCTAATGGACAATTTCTCTGACTCTGTTGTACCGAGTAAAAGATCATGACCGTGACAAATTGTAATATGAATTCAAAGCAATTCAATAGACTATTTTTAAAATGCTTGGTCTTGTAGCCGTTGATCCCTTTTAACGAATCATAGGTAGGAAAGTAGTGTTGCCATTATTTGATGTTACTTCGATTGAAAAGGTCACTTTCTTCCATTGGTAACTTTCCTAGCCTGCGTGGACAGACGTAAGATTGCACCACTCTAGAGAGACCTCTTCCACGTTTGCACACGCAGGCTATAACTTTCCTATCCTCTATTATTCTGACCCAATGCTACCTAAATTCTTCCATATTCTTTCTAAATTATTCTCACTGTCCTATAATCACCTCACTCGTCTTATGGGGAGAAAAAGAGTAAATGTAATTTGATTTTATAATTTACTTTTTTATTTAATTTTATACCTCAGGCTGGCCGACATTTGCAGAAGATAAAAGCTGTAAACATAGAGGTAAGGTGAATGCAACTAGGTTCCTGGATTGAGATTCTGGTAGATCTCCTTGTGTTTTGTAAAGAAGTAAACTGCGATTTCTTTTTGATGGATATTTTTATGCAGGGGCCCTTAAAAGCCATTATGCCAATTTAATCATCAACTTGGAATTTGTGTTGCTTTCTAATTGTAATGGCTGTCAAAGTCATTAAATAAACACTATTTTCTCCCTTTATTTCATCGCTTGCAGAAGAAATAGGAAGAAAATCAAATTATTGCATATTTTGACCTCATGACGTCATTATGACGTCACGATCTATTTTTAGAACTTGAAATTACCTTTCCTAGGTAGCCTTTAGGGTCCTTATCCTTGTGCCAAGTTTCATTTTGCTAACGGTAACAGTTTTGGAGATACAGAGGGGGGCTTTTTAGCCCCTCCTCAGTACTGTTACGTCAAAACGCCCAGTATGAGTAGGGTTAATATTTCAGCGTAAACATAGTACGGAAAAATATATATGTCCCTAACCTTTCTATTTATTGTGAAAAAAGACCAAAAATGTAACTCACTCTATTAATCTTAACTCTGCATCTTCGTCTTTGTCTTAGTCTAAATCTAGATGGGCAATATATTCTGAGCAAGTCATTTTGTACAGTTGCTTTTACGGTTCTGTGTTGACTCGATTGCGTTACGTTAAAAATTTTGGTTTAAAACGTCATTGGCTCGAAAACTTCAACAAAGGAAAATTCAATTTATCGCGTTTTCGTGCTTACCAACCACTTCACAAAGTATAGGTACGCAGAATATTTAAGAGAGTTCATCTGTAGAATCGCTATTAATTGGCGGAGAATTTGCGAAGTATGGTCAAACATCACAACAGCAACATCTGTTTTGAAAGATTCAAACATCGTGAAACACTAACGTTCTTTCTTTTTTAAGGCTTTGAATTATCTAAGAGAAGGAGTTCTTGTCGAGGAATTCATTCTCGACTCAATCCCAAAGTTAATGAATTGCTTGAGAGACTGCAACGTCACACTAAGATGGCTAATGCTTCATACAGCTGATAAAGGTATGATTTTATTCATGTTTCTGTTGTTCATATTCAACAATATTTTCTCTCATTTCTGTCCTACTATGACTTTTTCACTGTAGAATTATGCCTTTTTAATTAGACTTGTTTATACTCTAATTTCTTTATACTCCAAACAAGTTCAATTTCGACGGAGTGGAGCCATTTTAACTCTGACGTAATGTTGGTATCCGATGTGATATAGAATAGAGGTTTCTGCAAAAGATGGCGGCCGTTTCGGTATCGTGGCGGTATCGTGTGAAATTGGCCCCGGTTGCCCTGGTAGTAGAAAATCAATGTTTTTTATTTGCCTAAGATCGAACTGATTTTTATTACGAATCCTCTGCCTTTGAGGAAATCTTTGCCAGCTTGCTTAGATTAAAAGCATAAACTATTTTAGCCAGTTTAACGACAAATTAGACACAGCATCCAGAAAGCGGATTTTTGCTCTTTAAAATGTATTTTTTTC
>JAADKT020044341.1:0-10751 GCA_011763395.2 Chrysaora chesapeakei
TTATGCTTTGGTTTAGGGAAAGGTTTTGGGTTTTTGTTAGAGTTATGGTCAGGGTTGGGTTTAGGATTATGTTTAGTACTTATTGTCTGATTTGGGATTAGGTTTAGGGTAATGGTTAGGGTTTTGGTTTGAGTAAGGGTAAGGGTTTTTGCTACGGAAAGGGTCAGTATTTCGGTTAGATTTAGAGCTAGGGTTAGTGTTAGAGTTAGGGACAGGGTTAGGGTTAAGGTTAGGCTCAGGCTTAGGCTTTGGCTTAGTCTTAGGCTTCGGGTAAGGGTTAGGAATAGGGTTAGGGTTAGGGTAAGGGTAAAAGTTAAGGTTACGGTTCGAGTTAGGGCTAGGGTTAGGCCTAGGGTTAGAGATAATATTATTGTTAGGGTTATGGTTAAGGTTAAGGCTAGGGTTTGGGTTACAGTTAAGGTTAGGGTTAGAGTTAAGGGTTGGGTTAGAGTTAAAGTTTGGGTTAAACTTAGGGTTATGCTTTGGTATAGGGAAAGGTTTTGGGTTTTTGTTAGAGTTATGGTGAGGGTTGGGTTTAGGATTATGTTTAGTATTTATTGTCTGATTTGGGATTAGGTTAACGGCAAGGGTTAAGGTTTTGGTTTGAGTAAGCGTAAGGGTTTTCGCTATGGAAAGGGTCAGTATTATGGTTAGGTTTAGAGCTAGGGTTAGTGTTAGAGTTAGGGTTAGGGTTAGGGTTAGGGTTAGGGTTAGGGTTAGGGTTGGGTTAGGGTTATGGCTTGGGTTAGGGTTATTCTAATTGTTAGTGTTAGCGCTAAGGTTAGTGTTAGAGTTAAGGTTAGGGTTAGGATTTGGGATAGAGATAAGGTTTATGTTAGGTTTTGAATTAGGATTAGAGGTAGGGTAAGGATTAAGTTTACGGCTAGAATTATGGTTAGTGTTATGGTTAGGGTTATGTTTAGGTTTAGGTTTAGGTTTTGGCCACGGCTTCGGCTCATGGTTAGGGTTAGGGTTAGGGTTAGGGTTAGAGTTGAAGTTGGGGTAAGGGCTAGGGTTAGAGTTAGGGTTAGGGTTAGGTTTAGGGTTAGGGTTATTGTTAGGATTAGGGTTAAGATCATGGTTAGGGTTACAGTTAGGGTTAGGGTTAGGGGTAGGGTTAGATTTAATGTTAGAGTTAGAGTTAGGGTTAGGGTTAGGTTTAGGTTTAAGTTTAGGCTTAGGCTTAGGGTTAGGGTTAGGTTTAGGGTTAGGGTTAGAGTTAAAGTTACGGTTAAACTTAGGGTTATGCTTTGGTTTAGGGAAAGGTTTTGGGTTTTTGTTAGAGTTATGGTCAGGGTTGGGTTTAGGATTATGTTTAGTATTTATTGTCTGATTTGAGATTAGGTTAAGGGTAAGGGTTAGGGTTTCGGTTTCAGTAAGGGTAAGGGTTTTCGCTATGGAAAGGGTCAGTATTACGGTTAGATTTAGAGCTAGGGTTAGTGTTAGAGTTAGGGTTAGTTTTAGGGTTAGCGTTAGGGTTAGGGTTATGGTTATGGCTTGGGTTAAGGTTATTGTAAGGGTTAGTGTTAGCTCTAAGGTTAGTGTTAGAGTTAAGGTTAAGGTTAGGGTTTGGGATAAAGATGAAGTTAAGGATAGGTTTTGAATTAGGATTTGAGGTAGGGTAAGGGTTAAGTTTACGGCTAGGGTTATGGTTAGTGTTATGGTTGGGGTTAGGTTTAGGTTTAGGTTTAGGTTTTGGCTTACGCTTAGGGTTAGGGTTAGGGTTAGGGTTAGGGTTAGGGTTAGGGTTAGAGTTGAAGTTAGGGTAAGGGTTAGGGTTTGGGTAAGGGTTAGGGTTAGATTTAGGGTTAGGGTTATTGTTAGGATTAGGGTTAAGGTCATGGTTAGGGTTACAGTTAGGGTTAGGGTAAGGTTTAGGGTTAGGTTTATGGTTAGGGTTATTGTTTGGATTAGGGTTAGGGTTAGGGTTAAAGTTCGGGTTAGGGTTAGGGTAAGGTTTAATCTTAGTCTCAGGCTTAGGCTTTGGCTTAGTCTTAAGCTTAGGCTTAGCGTTAGGAATAGGGTTAGGGTTAGGGTTTTGGTAAAAGTTAAGGTTAGGGTTAGAGTTAAGGTTAGGGTTAGGCATAGGGTTAGAGATAGGATTATTGTTTGGGTTAGGGTTAAGGTTGAGGTTATGGTTAGGATTATAGTTAAGGTTAGGGTTAGAGTTAGGGGTAGGGTTAGAGTTAAGGATAGGGTTAGAGTTAGGGTTAGGGCTTAGTTTAGGGTATGGTTTGGGGCTTCTGTAAATTTAGAGTAAGGGTTAGGGTTTTGGTTAGGGTTAGAGTTAAGGTTCAGGTTAGGGTTTCAGTTATGACTAGGGATAAGGTTAGGGTTAAGTTTACTGCTAGGGTTAGGGTTAGGGTTATGGTTAGCGTGAGGGTTTATTTTTAGGCTTAGGCTTAGGCTTAGGCTTAGGCATAGGCTTTGGCTTAGGCTTAGGCTTAGGCTTAGGCTTAGTCTTAGGGTGAGGGTTAGGGTTAGAGTTATGTTTAGAGATAAGGTTAGAGTTAGGGTTAGGGTTAGGGTTAGGGTTAGGGTTAGTGTTAGGGTTAGGGTTAGGTTTAGGTTTAAGTTTAGGCTTAGGGTTAGGGTTAGGGTTATGGTTAGGGTTAGGGTTAAGTTTCGAGTTGGGGTTAGGGTTAGGGTTAGGTTTAATCTTAGTCTCAGGCTTGGGCTTTGGCTAAGTATTAGGCTTAGTCTTAGCGATAGGAATAGGGTTAGGGTTAGGGTTTTGGTAGAAGTTAAGGTTAGGGCTAGAGCTAGGGTTAGGGTTAGGAATATGGTTAGAGATAGGATTATTGTTTGGATTATGGTTAAGGTTATAGTTAGGGTTAGGATTATAGTTCAGGTTAGGGTTAGAGTTAGGGGTAGGGTTAGAGTTGAAGATAGGGTAAGAGTTAGGGTTAGTGTTTTGTTTAGGGTAATGTTTGGGATTTTCGTTAGAGTTAGGGTAAGGGTTAGGGTTTTGGTTAGGGTTAGAGTTAAGGTTCAGGTTAGGGTTTCAGTTAGGACTAGGGATAAGGTTAGGGTTAAGTTTACAGCTAGGGTTAGTGTTAGTGTTATTGTTAGGGTGAGGGTTTATTTATAGGCTTAGTCTTAGGCTTAGGCTTAGGCTTAGGCTTAGGCTTAGTCTTAGGGTTAGGGTTAGGGTTAGGGTTAGGGTTAGGGTTGGGGTTATGGTTAGAGATAAGGTTAGAGTTAGGGTTAGGGTTAGTGTTAGGGTTAGGGTTATGGTTAGGGTTAGCATTAGGTTTAAGGCTAGGGTTAGGGTTACAGTTAGGGTTAGGGTTAGGGTTAGGGGTAGTGTTAGAGTTAAAGTTAGGGTTAGAGTTAGGGTTAGGCTTTAAGTTAGGGTTATTGTTTGTGTTAGGGAAATGTTAGGGTAAGGGCTGGTATTTGGGATATGGCTTGGGTTGGGGTTAGTGTAAGGGTTAGTGTTAGTGCTAAAGTCAGTGTTAGAGTTAGGTAAGGGTTAGCGTTCCAGATGGAGTTAAGGTTAAGGTAAGGGTTTGAGCTAGGACTAGAGGCAGGGTAAAGGTTAAGTTTACGGCTGGCGTTATGGTTAGGGTTGTTGTTAGGGTTATGTTTAGGTTTACGTTTAGGTTTTGGCTTAGGCTTATGGTTAGGGTTAGGGTTAGGGTTAGGGTTAGGGTTAGGGTTAGGGTTAGTGTTAGGGTTAGACTTAGGGTTATTGTTAGGATTAGGGTTAAGGTCAGGATTATGGTTACAGTTAGGGTAAGGGTTAGGGTTAGGGGTAGGGTTAGATTTAAGGTTAGTGTTAGAGTTAGGGTTAGGGTTTGGTTTAGGATATGTTTTGGGGTTCTAGGTTGAGTGACGGTAATGGTTGGGGCTATGGTTAGGGCTAGTGTTAGGGTTATGGTTAGAGTTACGGTTCAGGTTAGGTTTGAGTTAGGACAGGGATAGGGTTATGGTTAAGTTTAAGGTTAGGGTTAGTGTAAGGACTAGGGTTTTGGTTATTTTTAGTGTTAGGATCAGGGTTACGATTAGGGTTAGGATTAGGATTAGGGTTAGGGTAATGGTTTTGGCTTTGGTTAGGGTTAGGATAAGGGTTAGTGTTAGGGCTAGGGTTAGTGTTGGAGTTTAGGTTAGGATAAGGGTTAGGGTTAGAGTTAAGGTTAAGGTTAGGGTTTGTGTTGGGACTAGAGATAGGGCTAGGGTTACGTTTATGGCTAAGGTTATGGTTAGGGTTATTGTTAGTTTAAGGTATAGGTGTAAGATTAGGTTTAGGTTTCAGTTTAGGGTTAGGGTTAGGGTTATGGTTAGGGTTAGGGTAAGGGTTAGGTCATGGTTAGGGTTAGGGTTGGGGTTAGCAATAGAGTTAGGGCTAGGGTTAAGGTAAGGGTTAGAGTTAGGGTTAGAGTTAAGTTTAGGGTTAGGGTTAGGGATAGATTTAAGTTTAAGGGCAGTGTTTGAGTTAGGGCTTGGCATATACTTAGGGTCATGTTTATGGCTAGGGTTAGGGCTAGGGGTATGTTTATTCTTAGGGTTGGGTTTAGGTTTAGGCTTAGGTTTAGGGTTAGTGTTATGAAGGGGCGTGGTTGGAATTTAGATTTGCCGGGGAAATCCAGATTTTAGGAGCCCACTAGGCCTATAATTTTTTTTAAGTAACACAATCAATGTTAACAAGTTTAAAAGAAAAAATAGTAATCCTTGACGTTCAAATGAATAAACCATGCAAATGCCTCATCGTCTTCAAATGGCTCTTCGCTCATTTTTGTTCTATTTCTTAATATCATTCTCCAAAGGTCCACCTTTTCGTGGTAACAAAGGAGAGTGCAAGAGAAATATGCTGGAGAAGGACTTTGAGAAATAGACTTGAAGCAAGTCTATGGAGCCATAAAAGTGCGATAGAGCTCTATCTTTCAGCTTTATAATCTTACAATCACAATTTTATTTTATTGAACTTACAAATGAACTGTATATAAAGCTAGGTAGAAGTCGTCATTTGTCTACAAACCCAGCAGCCATGAAAGATGGAACATAACAAAATAGCAATAGAACAAAAGAGGACGATCCAAATAGCATTGAAATTTGAAACAACGAAAATACTAAAGTGCATTGGTACATCCGATACTAAGGCTTCAATTACTTTTATCAATCTTGAGACTGAGATGAAATGAAAAATAGAAAAACGAGGCTAAACCTGGAGCCAAGCGCAAGAACTACAATCAAGAGGGGGAGTAGAGGGGGTAACTATGCCAGGTCTGGAACCCCACTTGAATGCTAAAAGAGATGAGAAACATTTTCAAAAATAAAAAAAAATAGAATTAAGGGGCCCACCAGAAGAATTTAGAGGGGCCTGCCGGGAAATTTTCCGCATCCCGGTGGGCCACCACGCCCCTGGGGTTATGATTTGGATTAGGGTTAGGGTTAGAGTTAAGGTTTGGGCTAGAATTAGGGATAGGTTTGGGGTAAGGGTTGTGGTTCTGGTTAGAGTTAGGGTAATGGTTAGGGGTAGAATTAGGCTTAGAGATAGTGATGAGTTACTGTTAGGGTGATTGTTAATGTTAGGGTCAGGGTTATGGTTAGGGTTTTGGCTAGTGTTCGGGTTAGTGTTATTTTTAGGGTTAGGGTCAGGGTTAGGATTAGGGAAAGGGTTGTGGCTTGGGTTAGGGTCTGGTTAGAGTTAGGGTGATTGTTAGGACTGGTGTTAGGAATAGGTTTAGGATTATGGTTAGGGTTAGGATTAGGGTTACGGTTAGGGTTATGGCTTTGGTTAGGGTTAGTGTTTGCGATAGGGTTAGGGATATTGCTAGTGCTAGATTTATGGTTAGGGTTAGAGTTAGGGTAAGAGTTAAGGTTAAAGATAGGGTTTGAGTTAGGACTATGGGTAGGGTTAGTGTTACTTTTATGGCTAGGGTTTATATTAGAGTTAGGGTTATGGTTAGGGTTAGGTTTAGGCTTTAGCTTATGGGTAGGGTTAGGGTTAGGTTTAGGGTTAGTGTTAGCGGTAGTGTTAGGGTAAGGGTTGGGGTTAGGGTTAGGGTTAGGGTTTGGGTTAAGGCTAGGGATAGAGTTAGGGTTAGGGTTAGGGCTAGGGTTAGGGTTAGGGTTAGTGTTAAGGTTAGGGTTAGGGTTAGGGTTAGGGTTAGGAATAGGGTTAGGATTAGGATTGGGGTTAGGGTTAGGGTTATGGCTTTGGTTAGGGTTAGTTTAAGGGTTGGTGTTAGGGCTAGGGTTAGTGTTAGAGTAAAGGTTAGGCTAAGGGTTAGGGTTAGAGTTAAGGTTAAGGTTTGAGTTTGAGTTTGGACTAGAGATAGGGCTAAGGTTAAGTTTATGGCTAGGGTTAGGGTTGGGTTATAGTTAGGGTTAGGGTTAGGATTAGGATTAGGGTTAGGGTTAGGGTTATGGCTTTGGTTAGGGTTAAGGTTTGGGTTAGGGTCAAGGTTAGGGTTAGGGTTAGTGTTATGGCTTTGGTTAGGGTTAAGGTTTGGGTTAGGGTCAGGGTTAGGGTTATGGTTAGGGTTAGTGTTATGGTTAGAGTTAGAGTAAGGGTTAGGGTTAGGATTAGAGTTAGGGTTAAGTTTATAGTTAAGGTTAGTGTTAGGGTTAAGATAAGAATTATGGTTTAGGATAGTGTTGGGGTCAGGATTAGAGTTAAGGTTAGGGTTAGAGATAGAGTTAGAGTTAGGATTACGATAAGGGTTAAGGTTTGAATTAGTGTTTCAGTTAAGGTTAGGGTTAGGGTTAGGATTTGGGTCAGGGTTAGGGTTAGGGCTAGGGTTTGGGTTAGGGGTAATGTTAGGGTTATGGTTTGGGCTAGCATTAGAGTTAGTATAGGGGTTAGGGTTAGGGTTAGAGTTAGGGTTAGGGTTAGGATTACAGTTAGGGTTAGCAATAGGGCAAGTTTTGAGTTAGGGATAGGGTTAGGGTTAAGCTTAGGCTCAGGCTTAGGCTTTTGCTTAGTCTAAGGCTTAGGCTAAGGGATAGGAATAGGGTTAGGGTTATGTTTTGGGTAAAAGTTAAGGTTACGGTTAGAGTTAGGGCTAGGGTTAGGCATAGGGTTAGAGATAATATTATTGTTAGGGTTATGGTAAAGGTTATAGTTGGGGTTAGGGTTACAGTTAAGGTTAGGGTTAGAGTTAAGGTTTGGGTTAGAGTTAAAGTTAGGGTTAAACTTAGGGTTATGCTTTGGTTTAGGGAAAGATTATGTGTTTTTGTTAGAGTTATGGTCAGGGTTGGGTTTAGGATTATGTTTAGTATATATTGTCTGATTTGGGATTAGGTTAAGGGTAAGGGTTAGGTTTTGGTTTGAGTAAGGGTTTTGGTTTGAGTAAGGGTAATGGTTTTCGCTACGGAAAGGGTCAGTATTACGGTTATATTTAGAGCTAGGGTTAGTGTTAGAGTTAGGGTTAGGGTTAGGGTTAGGGTTAGGGTTATGGCTTGGGTTAGGGTTATTGTAAGGGTTAGTGTTAGCGCTAAGGTTAGTGTTAGAGTTAAGGTTAGGGTTATGGTTCGGGATAGAGATAAGGTTTAGGTTAGGTTTTGAATTAGGATTAGAGGTAATTTAAGGATTAAGTTTATGGCTAGGGTTATGGTTAGTGTTATGGTTAGGGTTAGGTTTAGGTTAAGGTTTAGGTTTTGGCTTAGGCTTCGGCTTATGGTTAGGGTTAGGGTTAGGGTTAGGGTTAGGGTTAGGGTTAGGGTTAGAGTTGAAGTTAGGGTAAGGGTTAGGGTTAGAGCTAGGGTTAGGGTTAGGTTTAGGGTTAGGATTATTGTTAGGATTTGGATTAAGGTCATTGTTAGGGTTACAGTTGGGGTTAGGGTTAGGGGTAGGGTTAGATTTAATGTTAGAGTTAGACTTAGGGTTACGGTTAGGTTTAGGTTTAAGTTTAGGCTTCGGCTTAGGGTTAGGGTTAGGGTTAGGGTTAGGGTTAATGTTCGGGTTAGGGTTAGGGTTAGGGTTAGGTTTAATGTTAGTCTCAGGCTTAGGCTTTGGCTTAGTCTTATGCTTAGGCTTAGCGTTAGGAATAGGATTAGGGTTAGAGTTTTGGTAAAAGTTAAGGTTAGGGTTAGAGTTAAGGTTAGGGTTAGGCATAGGGTTAGAGGTAGGATTATTGTTTGGGTTAGGGTTAAGGTTAAGGTTAGGGTTAGGATTATAGTTAAGGTTAGGGTTAGAGTTAGGAGTAGGGTTAGAGTTTAAGATAGGGTTAGAGTTAGGGTTAGGGTTTGGTTTAGGGTAAGGTTTGGGTTGTTTGTTAGAGTTAGGGTAAGGGTTAGGGTTTTGGTTAGGGTTAGAGTTAAGGTTCAGGTTAGGGTTTCAGTTAGGACTAGGGATAAGGTTAGGGTTAAGTTTACAGCTAAGGTTAGGGTTAGTGTTATGGTTAGGGTGAGAGTTTATTTATAGGCTTAGGCTTATGCTTAGGCCTAGGCTTAGTCTTAGGGTTAGGGTTAGGGTTAGGGTCATGGTTAGAGATACGGTAAGAGTTAGGGTTAGGGTTAGGGTTAGGGTTAGGGTTAGTGTTAGGGTTAGAGTTATGGTTAGGGTTAGCAATAGGTTTACGGCTTGGGTTAGGGTTACAGTTAGGGTTAGGGTTAGGGTTAGGGGTAGTGTTAGAGTTAAAGTGAGGGTTAGAGTTAGGGTTAGGCTTTAATTTAGGGTTATTGTTTGTGTTAGGGAAATGTTAGGGTAAGGGCTGGTATTAGGGATGTGGCTTGGGTTATGGTTATTGTAACGTTAATGTTAGTGCTAAAGTTAGTGTTAGACTTAGGTTAGGGTTAGCGTTCCGGATAGAGTTAAGGTTAAGATTAGGGTTTGAGCTAGGACTAGAGGTAGGGTAAAGGTTAAGTTTATGGCTAGCGTTATGGTTAGGGTTATTGTTAGGGTTATGTTTAGGTTTACGTTTATGTTTTTGGCTTAGGCTTAGGGTTAGGGTTAGGGTTAGGGTTAAGGTTAGGGTTAGGGTTAGGGTTAGGGTTAGAGTTAAAGTTAATGTAAGGGTTAGGGATAGAATTAGGGTTAGTGTTAGGGTTAGAGTTAGGGTTATTGTTAGGATTAGGGTTAAGGACAGGATTATGGTTACACTTAGGGTAAGGGTTAGGGTTAGGGGTAGGGTTAGATTTAAGGTTAGTGTTAGAGTTATGGTTAGGGTTTGGTTTAGGATATAATTTGGGGTTCTAGTTTGAGTAACGGTAATGGTTGGGGCTATGGTTAGGTCTAGTGTTAGGGTTATGGTTAGAGTTACGGTTCAGGTTAGGTTTGAGTTAGGACAGGGATAGGGTTATGGTTAAGTTTAAGGTTAGGGTTAGTGTAAGGACTAGGGTTTTGGTTATTTTTAGTGTTAGGATCAGGGTTACGATTAGGGTTAGGATTAGGATTAGGGTTAGGGTTATGGTTTTGGCTTTGGTTAGGGTTAGGATAAGGCTTAGTGTTAGGGCTAGGGTTAGTGTTGGAGTTAAGGTTAGGATAAGGGTTGAGTTAGAATTAAGGTTAAGGTTAGGGTTTGTGTTGGGACTAGAGATAGGGCTATGGTTACTTTTATGGCTAAGGTTATGGTTAGGGTTAGTTTAAGGTATAAGTTTAAGATTAAGTTTAGGTTTCAGTTTAGGGTTAGGGTTAGGGTTAGGGTTATGGTTAGGGTTAGGGTTAGGGTTAGGGTTAGAGTTGAAGTTAGGGTAAGGGTTAGGGTTAGAGCTAGGGTTTTGGTTAGGGTTAGGGTTAGGCTTAGGCTTAGGGTTATGGTTAGGGATAGGGTTAGGGCTAGGGTTTGGGTTAGTGTTAGGCTTACGTTTAGGGTTAGGGTTAGGCTTGGGGTTAGAGTTAAAGGTAGTGTAAGGGTTAAGGTTAGATTTTGGGTTAGTGTTAGGGTTAGAGTTAATGTTATTGTTAGGATTAGGGTTAAGGTCAGGATTAGGGTTACAGTTAGGGTTAGGGTTAGGGTTAGGGGTAAGGCTAGATTTAAGGTTGGTGTTAGAGTTAGGGTTAGGATTTGGTTTAGGGTATAATTTGGGGTTCTGGATTGAGTAACGGTAATTGTTGGGGCTATGGTTAGGGCTAGTGTTAGGGTTATGGTTAGAGTTAGGGTTAGGGATAGGGTTAAAGTTATGGTAAGAGTTAGCATTAGTACTAGGTTTAGGGTTAGCTTTAGGGTTAGGGTTAGGGTTAGGGATATTGTTTGGGTTATGGCTAGTGTTAAGGTTAGGGTTAGGGTTGGGGTTAGGGTTAGGGTTAGGTTTAGTGTTTTAGGTTTAGGATTAGGGTTAGTGTTAGGGTTAGAATAAGGGTTAAGGTTAGGCTTATGGTTAGGGTTACGGTTAGGGTTAGGGTTAAGGTTAGGGTCAGGGTTAGGGTTAGGGTTAGGTTTAGGGATAGGGTAAGGGTTATGGTTAGCGTTAAGGTTAGGGTTAGTGTTAGGGTTATGGTTAATGTTAATTTTAGGATTAGGGTTAGGGTTAGGGTTAGGGTCAGGGTTAGGGTTAGGGTTAGGGTTAGGGTTAGGGTTAAGGAAAAGGTTAGGGTTAGGGTTGGGGTTAGGGTTAGGGTTAGGGTTAGGGTTAAGGAAAAGGTTAGGTTTAGGGTTAGGGTTAGGGTGAGGGTTGGTGTCAGGGTTAGGGTTAGGGTTATAGTTAGGGTTAGGGTTAGGGTTATAGTTAGGGTTAGGGTTAGGGTTAGGGTTAGGTTAGGGTTAGGGTTAAGCTTAGGGTTAGTGTTAGGGTTAAAGTTATGGTAAGAGTTAGCATTAGTACTAGGTTTAGGGTTAGCTTTAGGGTTAGGGTTAGGGTTAGGG
>JAADKT020044452.1:0-27965 GCA_011763395.2 Chrysaora chesapeakei
CTTATTTGCGGGGATTTTAATGCAAGAACAAATACTGTTAATGACTTTATCGAGAATGACGAGGTTGATGAATTTTTACCTCTTGAGGTCAGTTAAGAACCAGATCATCAGCTGGAAAAGGGTCATAAAACATCTGGATACCGCATTCTTAATGGATGTCTTGATAAAGAAATTTCTAGCAACTTCACTTGTTTCACAACTATTGGCAATAGTGTGGTTGATTATGCCCTTTTAAGAGAAGAGAATTTCAAAATTGTTGACTCACTACGCATAGGAGAAGTGTGTGAGCTGTCTGATCATAGTCCCATTGAGTTATCGTTGATATGTGCCGTAAGTAGAAATCTCATAGCCCAAAAACAATGTGTTTATGCTGATTCTTTATGTCCATCTCAAAATGATAAACTTACAAAAAACTATAATAAGCAATTCTTTATTAATGAAGAAATTTTGTTAGAAAATTTAGCTATTGAACTAGAAGGAGAAGATATTAAGGTTTTTTTAGGATATGTAAGTGCGCAACTCGATAATGATGACGTTAATGTTGAAAGAGTCATAAATGAGCTAGGTTCTAAAATGATTAAACTATCGGAAAACCAACTAAAATCAAGAAAGCTTTTTGTCGAAAAAAGCTCTAAAAGCAAGCACAAATGTCCCTGGTTTGATCAAGAATGTAAAATTGCTAAATTGTCAATAAACAAGGCAAGAAAATTCTATCAAGCTGCTCTAAAACACTCGAGTGATTTTTCTACTTCTAGAATTAATGAATTAAAATCAGCATATTTTGAGGAGTGAAGATCTTATAAGAATATATTAAAGTCCAAGCGTAAACAGTTTCTCGATGCTGAAGAAATTAAACTCTGCGAATTAAAAGGCAAAGAACCAAAAATATTTTGGAAAAAATTAAAAAATAAGAATTTTAGAACAAAACTTGATTTTACTTACAATGAACTTCGTGATTACTTTGCGAACCTTTTAGATTTTAATGCAACTGCAGACACTAACACTAATGCCATTACAAACAGTTAAATTGTACATCCTGCTTTCTCTCCTGATAGCTGAACACAGGAAATGATTGACGAATCCCTGAATCGTTATATTACTTTCTAAGAAGTAAAAAACATGTGCAAAAAGCTTAGAAAAGGAAAGGCGGCTGGGATTGATATGTTGAGAGCTGAACTTCTAAATCTGAAAATCTTAACGGTGCATTTCTACAGGTTTTTTCCAAACTTCTCAACAGAACTTACAATCTGGAAAATTTCCAGAGGAATGGTCAGTGGGAATCATTGTATTGCTTTTCAAAGATGGTCGGATTTAAATAATTACAGTGGCATCACATTGTTGAGTATATTTGGCAAGTTCTTTCTTGGAATTCTTTTAGAAAGGTTAAACTCTGTGATATCCCATAACTCAATCCTTGAGAAAACCAAATTGGGTTCAGAAAAGCATACCAGACTTCAGACCATATTTTCACTCTTTGAGCTTTAATCGATACAGCATTTGAAAAAAGAAAAGGGTCCCTATACCTATGTTTCGTGGATTTCAAAAAAGCTTTCAACTCTGTTGACCATAAGCAGCTATTACATAAAATAGCTACTTATGGAATTAGAGGTAACGTTTTGAAAGTTATAGCCTCTATATATGATAAAATAAAATGATGCGTCAGAGGTAACAATGGGCTAACAGAAATGTTCTCTTGTATGCGTGGCGTCCGGCAGGGATGTCTTCTTAGTCCGGTTCTCTTTGTGTTGTTTCTAAACGATCTAAACAATTTAATACAAGACTCTTCTGAAAGTGTTTCGTTAGGCAATACCCCCATACATACTTACTATACAGACAATCTTGTTCTAGTAGCTAAAGACAAACGTGATCTCCAATTCCAACTTGACAATCTCCAAATCTTCACAAAATCGGTTAAAATGGACGTTAACATTGATAAAACGAAAGTTATGATCCTTAGAAAAAAAAGTACAAAAATCCTGTGTTAGCAAGAAAGTGTGGAAACTAGGCGATAAAGACGTAGAAGAATGTGAATCTTACAAGTACCTGGGAGTAACAATAAAATGAAATCGCTCTTTTTCAGAACATATTGACAAGATCAAGGAAAAAGCTCAAAAGTCGTATTACAGTCTTCTATCCAAAAGTATTTCCAACCCAGACTTTTTCTCTATATTTTCGATCATACAATTTTACTGATATTAAATTATGCTTCTGAAATCTGGGGGTTTGATGATTGGCAAAAACTAGAAACACAAAACCTCTCAGCATGCAAATACGTGTTAGGGGTAAATCAAACACAACCACAGAAGCAGTTTATGCTGAGTTGGGTAGAACATCCCTAAAAAGTCATTGTCATGTCACTATCCTTAAATTTTACAATCGTTTATGTAAGTTAGAGAGTGAGCGTTACGCTAGCCGAGCATATCAAAGTTTCAGCAATGATGCTAATGAGGAAATTTCGAAGGTTCGTAGCCTTCAAACAGAATATGGCATTGAAGACTCTGATAACTCGGCAAATATAAAAATGAAGGTTTGACAACACTTTTAGTCTGATGTTTTAAGTAAACTTAATTTGCAAATTTTAGAAGATAAAAAAATGAAATTCTTTGCTTCATTTAAAGCATAATTCAAATTTGAGCCCTACCTTGACTTTTTATTAGACTATGCCATTAGATCCTCGCTAGCGAAATTAAGACTTAGCTCCCATAATCTACAGCTAGAAACAGGCAGGTTTGGAAAAAATATTAAACCAAGAAACGAAAGACTATGTCCTTATTGTAAAATGGCTAGTCAACAAAAGTTGAAAATGAAGTTCATTTTATAATGTCTTGTAATTTTTATAGAAATGAGAGAAAACTTATGCTAGATAGAGTTTACGAGAATCTCCAAATACCTCACAACTAAGTGAAGAAAATATTTTTATATGCCTAATGTCCCTAGAAGACAGAAATACAATAAGAAATCTAGGTATTTACTGTAAGAATTCATTTGCAAAGAGAAAACGGTTTCTTGAGAGTCCAGAAACACTATTTGAAAATATAAATGAATAGATGATCATCGTTTGTTAAAAATTTGAAATCTTAATCAGATATTTATTAATTAATCTTCTCTTGATTCGTGTTATTAAAAGCTTAGGCTTTCGATGTAGTTAGTAAATTTTAATATTAATAATAATATCTTATTTTGCTTGTAATAATAATAGCTAATACCTAATACTGATTGTAAGTAGCTTTTCTAGCGTAGTGTAGATAAAATTATTATCTATTAAATTTATTATCTTAAATTGTAAATTATAAGGCAGAGGGCCATCTTGGCCTAGATGCTTGAATGAAAAAAAAATAAAAAAAATAAAGCAAGACCTCTTGCAACATGATATGGCATCTAATATTAATACCGTTGAATTCATTGTTCAGGATAGTGCTGTTCAATATGTGAAATCTGAACTCTCCAACTTTCTTGGAAACCTATTGCTGCTAAGGGAAATTCAGCGAAACAAATGGAATTCCTAATAACAACGGACAAAGAATGTTCTGAACAGATCTCGTTGAGGATTTGCTGTATGATTTTTTTCAGTCATTCAAATTTACAAAAAGCAAACTCCTTCTGAAATTGGTCAGACGACACAAGTGTAACAGAAAAATTCAAAAAGTGGGATGTTATTGCTGTACAACATTATAATTATCTGTCTGATTGGGAAAAATTGAAATTACTGAATACTTACAACTATTCTGTGTCTGGCTGTTCTATTGAGCAGAATAGGAAATTTTTCAGTGCTTGCTGTGATGATGCTGGTGCTGAACCTGGCTGTTGTGATGATGATGATGATGATGATAATGATGATAATGATGTCGGGTGCGATTGTAAAATGTTTAAAAGTGATGGTGGAGACAATATGGGTGATAATGATGTTGATGTTGAGATTGCTTGGAATGAGCACGGTGCTGCTGATGATGGTGGTGGTGATGACGCTGATGGTGTGGGGTGTGCCGCTGCTGCTGGTGATTGTGGTGAAGTTAAAAAATCAGCTATCCATTTGCTCCAGCCCTCTTCTTCCAAATTGTTCTCTGAAGAAAAAAAGAAAAACTTCAATTTAACAAATTTCATGCACTATGGTAATTGCAACAAACCTAGATTAGATGTCATTCTCAACCACAAACATGCTGAAGACAACACTAGAGTAGTTCATCAAAGACAATACAGCAAAAATAAAGAGACAGAATGGGACACGGTAATAATTCTACCGAAAAAATCATCTTCGAGAAAAAGAATCAACAAAGAGCTAACAAGTGAACACAAAAGTAAAGCGAAACGCAAAAGAACCTAACAGGAAATTGAAGAACAGAACACGGCAACAGAAAAAAGTCTCCAGAACAATTTCACTAACAATTAACCTTTTACGTACCTTCATTGTTATTGTTTTGTTGGTGTTGTTCTTTGCTATCTTCAAATATCTTGTCCATTTTGTATTGCTCTTGAGTTCTTGAAAACTTTGTCTCTATGTGTCGAATGCTATCTGAGTGTCTCTCCTGTAGTAGCCCTGTATTTATAGCGCATGCGGACTGCTGTACAAAGTCCATCGTCAGCTTAAAAGAATGTTAGGATCCTTTACACCATATAATTACAAAGTCTAGTTGCCTAGCAGTAGTGATACAAAATTGCTCATTTCCATAGATACGCAGAACATGCATCGTATGATTTGATTTCAGGTTTTCGGCATGCCCTGTTTGTCTCTTGTGAGTTAAGTACATTGCATATATGGTGCTTACAATTAAGCTAAAATTACAAAGGAAAAATGCTTCTTTGCAACAGACGTTTACTGCTGTATTAAACATTACCTTTTTTAGAATACAACTATTGACAATTTGCAAGAATTAAAAAAGAGAAAAATGTTTAACACAACCTTCTCAAGTTCTATTATAAACATGTACAGGAATAACAAAAGGGAAAGATGCTCATCTCAAATAGATGTCGACATAAAAAACTTGTACAAAGATGCATAAAAAATATTGTTTATCTTGAAACATCCCCTTCTTAACATGTATCACAAACATTACTTTTTTTAGAATACACCTATTTACAATGTGCAGAAATTACAAAAGAGAAAAATGTTCCCTTTTTTAGAATACACCTATTTAGAATGTGAAGAAATTACAAAAGAGAAAATGTTCTATTTTTTAGAATACACCTATTTACAATGTGCAGAAATTACAAAAGAGAAAAATTTTCTCTTTTTTAGAATACACCTATTTACAATGTGCAGAAATTACAAAAGAGAAAAATGTTCCTCTCAAATAGATGTGAGCATAAAAAAACATATACAATGATGCATAAAAACACTGTTAATCTTGAAACATCCCCTTCTTCAGATGTATCATAACGTCCAATCATTCTCAACTGATCAGTAGTTTTCTCAGTTTTGAGTTTTGAGTTAGCAATAGTCGATAATTTTTTTACTGAGTAGTAGCTATGTCTGCTTACAAATTAAATGGAGAAATCTTCGTAGAAGACAAGTTTATGTTTGATTACTTCATTGGGAGCAGACACTGGTGTAGAGTCTGGAAAAACAACCCCCATGATGAAAGGTAATAAAAAGTTCTTCCATTTTATGATATTTTATGTGATATAATCACCCCATGTAATGTCTGTGCAGTACGGTAGGGGATGTAAACTACGTTGGGGGATGTTCAGTACGTTTGGGGGATACCATGATTGCCGTGGCGGATATTCAGTACATTGAGGGCGTACCATGATGACTGTGGGGGGATACCATGATCGCCATTGGGAGGCATCGTGATTGCTGTGGCAGATATTCAGTACGGTGGGGGGATACCATGATGACTGTGGGGGGATACCATGATTGTCATGGGGAGGCATCTGGGAGTACGGTGGCGGATGTTCAGTACGGTGGGGAGGCATCATGATTGGTGTGGCGGATATTCAGTACGGTGGGGGGGGGATATCTCTGAGTACGGTGGGGGTAAAATATTATCTAATCCTCTAAATCATCATAAATCAGAGATGGGGCTAAACATTTTTGCTTCAGCAACAATTGTCAAGCCTTTCTCCATTTCAATTATCATCTAAGCTTCTCAAAACTCAATGGGATACAAGTGGGATACAAGTACTTCCTTTTTTGAATGTTGGTTGATTTTGATACTCAAATTTTCTTGTTCATTTTTTATTCCCAAAGTGCTAAAGAGCTACTTTGCAGATTGACAAATAGATCAAAATTTCAAAATTTCCTTTCTGTAGTTAACCTTAGGTGTTTCTTAAAGTAAACTGATCTCATGGAATAAAAGGCAAACGTGTACACGAGATGCTCTAACTGATTACAATACAGCATTTCATGCATAATTTTGCTGTGGCAAATTCAATTTTGACGAATATTTGCTGGCAAGCTTTAGAAAACTCTAAAACAAAACAAGATCGCGTCCCTTGAGGCTTACGAAAGACATTGTTTGTGTAACGCAACCTCTCCAGTAGTGGCTCTATTTACAATCACACAATTTGTCTTCTTTGAAGAGCTTTACATTGTGGGATGCATTTATAAGTTGAAAATACTTGTAACATTTGTCTTACAATATTCAACAAAATGCAGTCAAAGGAAGCTGACTTAGTCCCATTTAGAATATATTCGTCACATCTACGCATATTTCGACCAAAAAGATTTCATTTTTAGAATGAGATGAAAGTGATCTTTTACTTGAAGTTGTTAAGTTATTTTTTTAGTTGGTGTTCTGTGAACAAGATTCTAAGCATCTGAGTGAGAGCGAGATATAAGCGAACAAATTTTAGTGATGGCATTGTATGAGAGTCCTGCACCTGGTTTTCGAAGTATAATCGACAATAACATAGATTCAGAGGAATGCTATTTGCTCATGTTGCCGTGTATGCCAAAACCATTTGGGAGCATGAAAGAAACACTACAAGCTAGGGCAAATTTGCTTTGAGAAGGTAAGATTAACGCTTGAAATGGAGAAAGGCTCGACAAATTATGCCGAAGCAGAAATATTTAGCCCCCGTCTCTGATTTACCATGATTTAGTTGATAAGATCATATTTTACCCCCACTGTACTGAACATCCCCCACCGTACTCAGAGATATCCCCCCACCGTACTGAATATCCACCACAGCAATCATGATGCCTCCCAATGGCTATCTTGGCATCCCCCACAGGCATCATGGTATCCCCCAACTGTACTGAATATCCGCCACGGCAATCATGGTATCCCCCAACCCTACTGAACATCTGCCACCGTACTCCAAGATGCCTCCCCTCAGCAATCATGGTATCCCTCCACAGTCATCATGGTATCTCCCCACCATACTGAAAATGCAGCATGACAATCATGGTATCCCCCCACTGTACTAAACATCCCCCACCATACTGCAAGATGCCTCCCCACTGTACTGAACATCCGCCACGGTACTGCACAGACATTACATGGGGTGATAATATTTAAAATGTAAATGATCAAACAATGTACGGCGAGTAAATTTCACAAAGGTTCTACTAAATAATATGTCGTTTATTCTTCTCATTCGCCTTTTATTAATTTCAATTTGTTTATAGACAATCTCTTTCTAAATAGAATCCAAAACTACAAGCAAAAAGTGGCCAACATGGCGAAGAACGGATCTTTGGAGAAGGCAAGGATCGTAGAAAAAAAAATCTGGTCAGATTTAAAATTTGCCCAGGTTGCTGCAGAGACTGAAGACACCATCGAGGCTCGAAAAGAACAAGATGACTGGGTGCATGCGAACACGATAAAAGCTGCGCATAAAAAATTTATGAGGATGCATCCATCATTTGCAGGTACGAGTCTGTCTTTGCTCCCTATCTTCTCATTAT
The DNA here is from genome assembly GCA_011763395.2 of Chrysaora chesapeakei. NCBI lineage: Eukaryota > Metazoa > Cnidaria > Scyphozoa > Semaeostomeae > Pelagiidae > Chrysaora > Chrysaora chesapeakei. The sequence goes on from JAADKT020044452.1 coordinate 7,850, forward strand.
CGATATTTTTAAGACATGTTTACTGTCTGGAATCTCGTAGACTACAGTCTTTGCTGGAATATCAATTTGTTTGAAAGAAAGCTCCTAAAAATTGTTCCATTTTTTACAACAATCTCGTACACCTTCTCTTCGATGAGTAAAATTCTCCTCAAGCTTTTCAATATAGTTCCGTCTCAATGTGTTTCCTAAACATTCTATATTGACTGAACTAATAAAAGTTTTTGTCTTCCAATTCTAGAGCATGGATTTGGATCCCCTAACAATCCCAAAAATGTTGAAAATAAAGACACAAGAACATCCTCTATTTACAAACTCTATCTAAGTATTTTTGTATTTATGTATATATCTGTAGACATTCTAAGCTTTATATTTGAAATCTTCAGCAGTTAATATAACATCGTGTAGCAAGCGCAACAGTACTTTCTTTTTTAGTTCTCTACGTCTTTTCTGCAGTATAATGCTACATATCTCAATAAGTCGATGAAATTTAAGACCAAATAGTTTTGTTGTTCCCTTCCATAAATATTAGGACCATTAGGAAATTATCGTCGGCTTAGAAATATGGCTGTGCAGCTGATTGGTTAAATGCTTGCCTGCCTTACAGAATGGTTGGAGTTCAAATCCCCTCAAGGGCAAACTTTTGTTTTTTTCATATTGGTGATTTAAATAGTTTACATTTCTTTCCACACTGACTTTCATTTTCATTTGGTTTTTATTTCAATTTTAATTTCATCTTTGATTTCAATTTATAGTTTTATTGCAGCTGAAGAATTTAGAATAATACTAAAATTTATTTTAAATTAAACATTAATTTTACTTTACTAATATCAACATTAAGGCCAATACTCTTTGGTATCAAATAAACGAGGCAGAGGATTTTTTTTCGAAAATTTAATACACGGGGACCCTTATAAGGCCCGGCGGGTGGGGGGAATAAATAAACATTTGTTTAATCCTTTCACAAGTGACATTCTTTCTTCAAAAATTAATAAATGGGGGGTTCCTAATAAGGTCTGGGGGATGGGGGAAAAACTCAAAATTAACAAACGGGAGGATGTTTATTTGGCATCTAAGAGTATGTAGATGAATTAAGATGATGATAGAGTTAGAGATTGGCATTATTGCATGTGGTGATAAACATCAACAGTAACATTAATTGTAAGTTTAAATGTTATTTCAGATTTACATCAAGATTAACATAAAGGTTCAGATTAAGACTGATTTGAAAATCAGCTTCACTTTAAAAATTAAAAATAACTTTAACTTTAAGCTAACAAATGAAAGACTGATACTTAGACCAAGACTAACACAGACTTAAACTAATATTAAGATGGAGTTCAAGAATTACTAACACTAAGATTAAGAGTAACATTAACATTTAGATTAAGAATAAGATTAAGATTAAAATTGAGATTCAGATTCTTATAAGATTAACATCTAGATTAAGGTTAAGATTCCAATTCAGGTAGAAGTTAAGATTAAGGGCATGTTTACATGGAGCCTGGTCCGCCCGGTTAGCCGAGCGAGCCTTGCTTATTATCGCTTTTCCATTCTTTCCTGTCAGAATTTCACCTTGCCTGACCAGGCTGGCCCGCTCTCCATATAAATGCAAAGTGAACAAACAAAAGATTCTTTTGTTCCCATAGATCTCAGCCAGGTGAGATCTGCGTCCTTTGATCATGGATCTCGCCTAACCAGGCTGGGTGATTGTTCATATAAACAAAAGATTCACAAACAAAAGAATTTATTGTTCTGCCAGATCTTGCTTGGCCGAGCCAGCTCGCCTAACTGGGCTGGCCCACCTCCATGTAAACAGGCCCTAGGATTCCATTTAAGTTGAAGACTAAGATTAAGACTAGACTTACATTAAGATTGAGATGAAGATTTAGATTAACAGCAAATATAGCCACCTCGATGCACAGTGCCTTTTAGGTGGAAGTTGTTATTGGCAGAGTTCATTGGAGGCAGTGGTCCTCATGAGGCAGTGGTCTTACACGGGCAAGGGCTAGTTTACATCTAAAACAAAAGCTTGCTATTGACATCATCATTTGTTAAAATATAACTCAATGTCTTTACACCCACACAGCAACACATCTCACAACACCTCAATCACCGTAAAGTGATACCTTGTAGTCTCCTTTGTAAAAGGATTATGATTTAAGATGGCATAAATCCGGCATGCATTGGATAATTTTTTGCTATAAAAAGAGTGATCTAACTGTATTTTGCCAGTTGAAAGTTAGTTCACATTGGATATAACAAATTTATTTGTTACATATCTAAATGAATTATGGCATCAAAAACAGGGAATTCATGCACTTTTGGTACTTTTCGAAAGCAAGTCTGCCACAAGAACACTTATACTAGAAAAAACTCTCTTAAAAACTTTAGTGACTTGCCAGAGGACACCCGATTGAAGCTTGCCTGGAGAGCTTGTATATTGGATGATATAGAAACAACCTCAGCTACAATTTGCCTTCACCATCAACTTCAATTCGGAATAGGTTTTGGACGCAAGCAGAAAAAATGCTGTGATTTTTATAATAAGCATCAGCATAAAGCAAAGGGTGCACAAGAGATATCAGTCGAGTTAGCTCAACAACTTAGAGAACAAGGTCATGACGTTGTACCCAGATGGAAGCTTTGCAGAAATTGCTACAAAGATATTAATGACAAAAAAAGAAATGAAAACACAGCCGACTTTGCATGCTGATGATGATTCTATGCCAGCAGAGTGATGATGAAAATTATGTCCTGGTTCAACATGAAGTTTCAAAAGATAGTGTCAATGAATGTTTTGAATGTTTCAGGTGTTTCCCCAATGAAGACACATGGGTTATCGAAAAGAAGAAGAATAGCAGTTGCAAAAGACAAGAGGGCAAGATCATTCATTCAACAACAAGAATTCGCTGCTAATGTGTTTGATGTGTCTGTAGCTGAGTTGCAAGAAGAGAAGGTGGATACGTGTGACAAGGGTGTTGAGCAAAAAGCGGCTGATTTTGACAAGCTGATGTACCTCATCAAAGAGAAATTGACCGTTTCAACCAAAAGAGAAAAGATAAAGCTCTTAACTCTAGTCCCTGATTCTTGGTCTCAAAAATATACAGCTAATTTTTTCAATGTCTCAGAGTATCTTATTCGTAGAGCATGTTTGCTACTGGAAGAGAAACGCCTTCTATCAGATGCACCCAGGAAGCAAGGTAGAGGGAAACAGAAGAACTTGTTTGTTTGTTTTACGAGGATAGTGAATATTGACGTATGATGCCAGGTAGAAAAGATTATGTGAGTGTAATCAGAAATGTTCATCAGCACAAGCGACTTTTTTATGTAACCTGCACGAGCTTTATGCATTGTTCAAACAGAAATACCCTGAATCAAAAATCAGTTTTTCTTAACTTTGCAGTCTCCGTCTAAAGTGGTGTGTTAGCACAGCACACTCATTTATCGCAAAATGCCAAGCCAGAGAATTGAAAAATCTGAAGGAAGACACAGACGCCAAAAGTTGCATTGTGCTTCTTGATTTCGCTGAGCATTACAAGTTTGTCGTGCAGGACGAGATCCAAAGTATTCATTGGAATAATGACCAATGTACCTTGCATCCTGTTGTTGTATACTATAAAGACGAAAATTCCAGATTGGTTGAAGTATCTCTTTGTGTTTTGTGAGATGATAAGGACCACGATGTCTGTTTCGTTCCTGAAACTTAAAAGGTTGCCATAGAATTCATCAAAGCTCGGTTTCCTGGATTAAAGAATGTTCATTACTTCTCTGATGGTTGTGCAGGGCAGTACAAAAGTTACAAAAATTTTGTGAATCTATGCTTTCATAAAGATGATTTTGAGATAGAAGCTGATTGGACATTTTTTGTTACAAGTCACAGAAAGTCACAATTTGATTCAGTGGGTGGTGCTGTCAAAAGATCAGTAGCAAGGGCTAGTTTACAGAGACCACTTAATGACCAGATCTTAAATGTTGATGCTATGACTGAATATTGCAATAGTTTTAGTAAAACAATAATATTTAAATACATTTCAAAGGAGCACATGTACAATATAAGAAAAGCCCAAGAAGAAAGATTTCAAATTGGAAGAACGGTCCCTGGCACAAGATCATATCATTATTTTGAGCCAAACCCAGCAACTCTTGCTTTACGATATAAAAGAACCAGTGATTATTTCAATTTTTCAAAGTCATTCTATTTCCAGAATACAGGACCCAAGACTGATAAATCAATTTAGTAAGTTGCGTGTAAATACAAGCACTTTTGGTGGATTGGAATGATAGTGGAGATCAGTTCTGCATTTGAGGATGTTAAAGTTGTTTTTATGCTCCCACATGAACCAACAAGAAACTTGGCCAAATATTGAGGCTGCTCGAAAAAGAGAGACATCTTGTGTGCCTTTCGATGACATAATATGCAGCATTGACACTCCAGCTACTGTGAATGGAAGAATATCCACCATAACAGAGCTCTTCTAAAAAGAGCTTTTACTGATGTGGTGATCCATTACAAACAGCAGCTAGCAGTATATCTTCAGCAGGAGATTCGTCAATGTCACTTATTTGTAACACTTTAAGAAAAGCAGCAATAATTCGTGTAGTGACTTCCAGAATGAAGAATTGTTTGCAAGCATCAACACGCTTTGACACATCAGTAACAACATTTCGTTTGTTAATGACATTTCTATCAGCATACATGGTACACTTATCAGAGGCTGCTTTTGGATTGTAAAACTTATCATAACCATACTGAAAAAAATGGAAGCAACTCAGAAACAGTGCCAAATTTGTGAAATAAGTGGTTAAAAAAGGTTAAAAAGACAATGGAGAAATATGACAGAAATATAATCATGTATCTGACAATGGAGAGAATATTACCTGACCATGAGGTTTTGAGCACCTACTAATATTACAGGTATTCAGTGAATGGATAATTCTGTATTTACAGCACAAGGCGCCGGAAGAAAGGCATCAGGACACCAGGCAGCGGGGGCAAAAGTAACAAATTCAGTCAATCAAATAACACACTGAAGCATCAATCAAAAATGATTTAAAGAAGATTGTGCATGAATTGATGAAGAACAAAGCTATGCAGTTTTGTAAAGGCAGGGCATAAAAGGAAATCAGACAGACATCAGCCAACCTTTTGACTGACTTTGATTTTAGCTGGTTTTATAAATGGATTGAGTCACACAAGAAAAAAATTAACATCAATAGAGCAAGTAGATGAATTGTTTTGGGAATGCTATTAAGTAGAAATATTCTATTATGCAACTGCATACAGTAAGTAGCTTTTCACTTGTAAATTATTATATCAGTGTATGTTGATCATGAAGTTAGTGTACAGTATTTTTTACTGGGGCTGAAGGGTAACTTTGATAACATGCTATGAAACAAGGATTTAGGTAAGAAGCAATGACATAATAGATCCATCCTTGTTGTTAATTTTGAAATAGAGGCAACAATGAATAATTACAGTATGTGCTACTTTTCCACATTCATGCAACAAAATTGACTTTAAGCACTTGAAGTGGAATAACGAAAAAAGGAAAGTTACTTAGAACTTCTGCATGATTTTATGAGTTGTAGGTGGTACTTCAAATTGAATTATTGTTCAACTGTATAAAAGCAGCTATCTTCAAAGTAATTTTTCACTTTGTTGGTCAAAGTTACCCTTACAAGCAGTAGTTTTTGCATTTCAGTCTGTCTACTGTCTATGTTTCCTCTGAAAAAGCTCCCATGTCAATGCTTTGAAGACCCTGAGATAAACTAAGACTGCTTGAACCTTCTGAGATAAGTGTTGATTCTTCATAATTGGATTCATTAGAGAAGCCTAATTCCACCAATGCTTCCATTTCAGAGTCATCCCTGATGTTTGCCCACTCACCATCAAGGTAATCCTCCAGCGTGCTATCAAGAAGGCTTTTAGCCTTCCTAGTGACTGGTAAATCAATATCATGAAAAACCTCATCCATTATTTCAAGGACATTAATTGCATCCTCCGTCCTCCAGATTTCCACATGAGTTTTCAGATCTTCCATCTTGAAAATTGTATCACAGTTGGAACAGATTTGGGCTACATGGAAGTCTGAGAAAATAAGAAGTGTGTTTGGATTAACTTTTTGAATGCTGTTGTCAGAAAAAAGGTTGGCCTTGTATGATAGCAACTCAGCTTGGAGTAAGGACTTGCTTGCATTACTGACACTTCTTCTTCGTGTTACTGTAGCTACCTCAGTTAGATCCTTACATCGAATCAAGTGTAGAGAGACTCACTCTCCACAGTTGCATGACTTTGCACCAACATCGCAACATCTGCGCATTGGTCTGAATTCAACAATGTCATTTCTTGAAAAATTTCCCAGTAGCATTTTTCTCCTGCAGCTATCAGAGGAAACAAAACTCTTCATATCTGCATTACCATGCAACAACATAAATCCATTGTACAAAACATAGCATCTGCTTAGGTTTCAATCCCTACCAGCCCTTCCACACTCTTGCAGAAAATTTTCTGAAGACTTTGATGGTCCAAAGTGAATTGTCCTGTTGATACCTTGACAGTCGATCTCAATCCGAAATGCTACAGTACATATCAGTACTCTCAGTTTACTATTAATATCACTTGCACATTTGAGAACATGTTCCTTTACTTTTGGGGTGATCCTGCATGGAACATTTCAACAACTCTGTTGTAAGGAGAGGAATCTCCAATATAAAAATTAGAACCCAGGCAGACTTGAAAAGTCCTCCAGAGAAAAGCAGTTTGGTTACGTGTTTGGCAATAAATCAAAGTTCTGCTTGTTTTCTCTTTTTCTTGTGCAATTTCAGTGAGTAGATGATTAAAAATTTCTTCCAATGACTTATCATTGCCTATATATTCTACGGAAAACCATAAATTTGGTTTTAATGGTGACTTTTCAATACAGTGAAGTTTTCACATTGTTGTAACTGGATTGACTCAAAAATTGAAATTTTGGTTTGTACAGTTGCTGTTGCTGTAAAAACACAAATTTTCACATTTTCACTGAGAAGTGATCTAAGTTCTGCTAAGCAGCCATACCATTGTCTGAATGCAGCCTTCTGGTTACTTGATATTCCCCTGAAACAAAAAACAAAAATAATCTTTAAAATTTGACACTTTTTCCTCATCAAGAAGTGAACATAATTATTGCTAAATCAGCTGACGGACACATGGTAAAATCAAGATAGAGCTATCAAAGCCCTGTGCCCAGTTGGCGTGGTTTGAGGATACAATATTTTAAAAAGTTATTTTTTTGAACAGTTCAGTCATTTGAATAATAATTAACTAACATTGAATAATAATTATAGAACATTTGAATAATAATTTCTTTCACAGTATCCTCCAACCTACTCCAGCTAGCATGTTTATAAGTAACGAAAAAAAACAACCCCTTAATAACCTACCAGTTACAAACACAGTGGGCTTCATCAACAGCTAACCCAACACAATATTCGCCAAAGATGCTTTCGATGAGAATTCGTCTCATTTTTTGAGAAGCAAGCATCGACTCGGGGGAAGCATACACAATGCTGTAAACTCCATCAACAATATCTTGCATAACGGCATCATCTTGGCCCTTATAAATTGCTGCTGCAGCAATTCCCTTCTTCCTAAAGTTCTCTAGTTCATCTAGCATCAATGATATGAGAGGGCTAATGACAAGAACATTGGAAGTCCCGGGAACAGTATCGAATAAAATGTCAGCGACAAAAGGGATGGCCTGAAAAATTAAAGACTTGCCATGACCTGTTGGTGCGCTGTAATAAATGTTCACTTTATCTTTAAAAAACCTGAGCAGAGCTTCCTCTTGTTCATCTTTCAGTTTCTCAAAATAATGACATACATATTCTATACCTTTGTAAAAACGTTCCTTACTCCACTTCCAATCACAATTTGCTACTCTGCTTTCCCCCATTGTTGTTTTGCCAATTTTACGAACGTTTTGAAGAGCGTAAATGCGCACAAACGGAAACAATGGAAAAAGCGTGTACCCAATCAGACATGGTTCCACTTTTCCGGAGAACCTCGCACAAGGTTTTTGCCTCTGGTTCGCAGACTCTACTGGCAGTGAAACAATCAGAGAGTCTGCACGCAGGCTAAGTCTAGACATGCCTCAAAATGTTTTAGTCTTCCTTGGGGACCCTGCCACAACCAACAGTAGGCTCTATGTAGAAAATGCTGTACCCAGGTCCGGGGGGGGTACTTTAATATGTAGACATACTTGACGTGCCGCTCATATGGATGGGTTTTTTCGACTGAAATTCTCTACACATGGGCCTGATATTCTGCTACATTCTGGTTGATGGGTTGGTATTTTAGGATTTTCTTAACAATAGGTCCCATTATGATTTACCGCAAAGTGGCTGACAACCTTCCTACTTTGTTTTTTGCTTTTGAAACGATGAATTAACAGCAACAACAGAGCTTGGTCACATTTATTGCAAAAATTGCCGTCAGATTCGATTTTTCAAGACTTTTCGTGAATTCTAGCACTGTAAAAGGGTTTTAAAATCAACCAAATTCATGCACAAGGGCTTGAAATTTCCCGATTTTCATGCAAATGGGTCAGAAATCCTTGAAAATCCTATGATACAAATTGGTCCTTTTGTCAAAATCCAGATTCACGTCTTATCATGGGCACATTGAAGTACCCCCCCCCCCCCGGGACCCAGGTGCAAAAATCGATACGTTCCCTGTCCATAGATAGCTTTTGGAGCTTCTTCCTAAGTTTTCTGTAACATATTTTGTTGTGTTTCACTCAAAGTTACGATGTCTTTGCCTGATGATACTTCTTCAATCCTTTTTATAGGAGTCAATTTTTAAAAATTGGAAATAAGAATTAAAATCATAAAAATGCCTGAGAGTCAAAATGAATAACTACAACAATTTGATTTTGATATTATGTAATCCCTAAGCCATTCTCGTCACAGGATAGCAAACGGATGGATTACCATTTTGAAAAAAGTAATGATTTACTAGTGTTCATTAAATGTGAGCCCAATATTTTAAATACAACTATAAAGTAGAATTCTGCAAGATATCCTGACACTTACTAGTGTCTGGAATGCAATGAAATGTTGAGGTTTTTGAAAACGAGTTACTTCAATATAGACCAGTAGAAGAATAGTTGCAATGAGTGGAGGAGAGCAAAATTTATGGGACAAACATCCTGTAGTCAGTTCAATGATCTTATTTCGAAAATCCATGCTATAAGTGGATTTTTGGCGGCTTTGAGCCTCGTAGTCAAGTTTAAATTCCTGTATTCACATATATGAGGGAAATAAAGGAGGAAACCATCCTACATGTAGACAGGTGCAGTTTTAAAGTAGATTGGGCATTTTTTTCTTCAATGCTAGGGAGAAGCAATGTGCTTTTCATTGTTTTTGCACAACAGACTCATTATAGTCAGGTGATTGGTTATGGGATGCAAGTTTTCCGGCCAAAGAATTAAATCTTCCAGAGAATCTTTATATAACTTAGATCTTAAGAAGAAACCTATACCCAGGGGAGGGAAAGGAGGAGCAGGAAGGAAAGGAGAAAGGGTTAACTTAAAAATCAAGAGGCAACAATGAGAAAAGATAGTGTCCCTGTCCACAACACACACGATACTTGTTTTACTAAAAGGATCACCCAGGATACAAGAAAAGAATGAGTGGATAAGTAAATTGTTCTGGACTTTCAGCCTTGTTGTGAAGTTTAAATTGCTGTCTTCACATATATGACGGAAAGAAAGGTGGAAACCATCCTACATGTAGACAGGTGCAGTTTTTAAGTAGACTGAGCATTTTTTCTTCAATCCTGGGAGAAGCAAGAATATTGTAGACTTCATTGTTTTTGTACAACAGACCCATTATAGTCAGATAATTGGTTATGGGATACAAGTTTTCTGACCAAAGAATCTTTATAAAACTTGCATACCCAGGGGAAGGAAACAAGGAGAAGGAAGGAAAGGAGGAAGGGTTAACGGAAAGATTAAGAGGCAGTGATGAGAGAAGATAGCGTCCCTGTCCGCAAGACATGTGTTTTACTAGTAGGATCACGCAGGGTCCACGAAAAGCATTGCACTTAATTATTGCAAGCAGCTCTCTGAGTCTATTTGGTCTGAAAGTCACATAGTGACTTGGTTATGTAGAAATGTGAACCAGGCTGACACAGTTATACCTGTAGACTGTGCCCAGTCATGGCAAGCACCAATCTGAGTCCTTGCATTTAGGTCATGTATTGACTGAGATCATGACTGAGATAAATATCAGGTCATGTGATCACAACTGGAAAGTCTAAGTGGTTAGTTAATAGGCTATGGTCACCCATCTATTTTGGAAACGATGAGGTCTGAAGGATCTTGTATATTGCACTGGGGAGCTGATATCGAATGCATTCTGCCCATGCACTAAATTAAAACGAGACATTGTACATCATTAATTAATAAATCTTAATAATAAACCAAAATCAGAAACGTTAGCATACCGTGTACAATAATTCAAGCATGAGAATGAAATGTTCATCAATTTACTGTTTTCTAAAATTTATGTTGAAATACCTTATTTATTTATTAGAACTGAAGAGAATCTTTGAGATGACATGATTAAAATAAACTCTTGTTTTTAAAGAAAGGTTGGAGAAATTATATAATTCCAGCAAGCAACAATGTTCTTCCTGACACAAAATAAGCAGGTTTATGGTGGCCCATCAAAAATTAAAAAAATAAAAAAGCAAAATAATAAAAAATGATGTGAACATGAAACAAAATAAAAATAAGAAAAAAATAAATTTAAAAGAGTTACCAAAAACAAGAATAAAGAGAACTAAAACAAAACAAAACGAAAACCTGTGTGTGGACTATTGCTATAAACTATCAGTTGAATGCGCCATGTAATTTCAAATGGCAAACAGCTGGGAGATAATCTTATTCATGTGTCCTAACGTGGCTGGTTGGGGTGAAAAATGAGTCAACCACATGGACACTATTTCTTTCTTGTTTTACCATCTTTATATGTTTTCATTTGGATTCAATCAAAAGAAATGGGACGTGAACCTGAAGGCTAGCAGAATTATGAAGATCTTGCAAAAGACTTAAGACAGTTTGTGGCTCGAAACATGAAACGAGCAGCAATACTTGGCTTCATAAAGAAGGACTACTAGGCAGCTATTCAAGTTCTGCTAGGGAACTATGCATAATTGATAAATGCATCAATTGAGTACTTTACAACTGAGGATAGACAGAGACTTCAAAATATTGTAGAAGAACCACACAATTTAGAGTTCAAAGACACTGTTTCAGCTTATGAGTATGTAAGACATAAGACAAAACAGAAGGTTATGAATAACTGTAACAGAACATTTGAACAATAAAAAAACAGAATGTTATGAGGTTGCATGAAGTTATCAGTAACAGAACAGCCATCATTGGTTGTTGGTAGTGAGGAAAAAAACATCAAAATTTGCATGCTGAACCTAAATTTGGGGTCAGAAACTGTTCTATGAAAAAATTGAGAAAATTTTAAACAAATTCACAACAATTGACAGCATTGCCTTAACCCTTGTGCTCGTTTAAGAACACTTTCATTACTTCCTGCAAATGTTTTGTTTTCTATTTTTGTTTTGACAAGATGCTCTTGTCTGGATGAGAGGTAAAAGGCAATTAAAGCATCTTCCATAACCTTTCTTCTCCTGGAACCTTTTAATGCCTGAAGCTGTTTTCATAATTAAAATCCCAGAAATCTGGTTGAATAACATCAAAAGTTGCACTGAACGCAATTTTGGCACCACAAATCTTAGAAATTGAGCGCCAAAAATCCCCATGCTTCCTCGCAGGTCCGGTCAGTTTCATACCACTCGATCCAACCATTGCAATAAATAGAAAAGAAACCACATTTCTCATTGCCCGATGATGGGAGATTGATCTCTCCCGAAACTTTGCCCAACTAATTATCAAAGACTTGTCATGATAAGTGGTGACTATCATGTCTAATACAGTGTCAGAAACAGCCTTGATAAGTCTGAATACATTTACTCGGTGAAAGACAGCTCGAGCGAAGAAAGGATGAGCAAAGAAAGCTAAGCGTCCTGATTTGACAAAAACTTTGTTGAAGAAGCTGTTGAAGAAGAAATTAAAGCAATGAGCATAAAGAAAGAATATTCTGAATGTCCTAGTGAAATTTCGGATTTATTCTGTCAACCAATAATTCAAAATTATGTCAAGTATTTTAAAGATGTGGAATATTTTTCACAAACTGCTGCTCTCAATGCCTCTAAACAAACTGTTGTTTGATATTCTTGCTCAGCCTGATCATATGATTGACTTGAAGCATTCTTATTTAAATAACATTGCTCAATTTATGTGGAAGCAGATAGAGTTGGTTTTGAAAGACACTCCTGTCACAGAAGCAAATGGAATGTATGCCTATCAATATTACTTGGAAAAAATCCTGACGTTTGATGAAACCAGAGCCAAACACTATTTGAAAATGACAAACTAGCTCAGCAATACGATTGGTAAACAAGATACTGGCCTTCTGACAACAACAGCAGCAACAAAAAATCTGGGTTTAAATGTAAGATCTGCACCATTTGATGATAGTGAAAAGGTTTAAGTATTGACAAAGACTCATGTTAACATTCGCAATCAAAGCAAATACTTGCTGCCTGGTGTTTGTCTTCAATGGCGATTGAGTGCAAACAGCGATGTGTCTTGTTTGAAGAGGAAAAATGGAAACACTTCACCCTTGTACATTTCCAAAGTGAAATTGGTGCTTCATCGCATACATGTTAAAGATGCTGTGTTATAAGGGATTGAAAGAACGCTTATGAAAACTAACACAATTTAGCCAGTCTGTCAACCTCACAGGGTAAGCTATTTGATCAATACCGCAACAACTAACTAGGTTCAAGACTGTGTTAAACTGAAAGATTCCAAACAGCTAGTCGATAATTCATCATTCAATGGACAGGACGAAGGAAGTCCGTTTAACTTTGAACACCCTTCAGTTTCTGTCATTCAAGTAACTGTTGACAATCAAGAAGTTACCCCACCAATAAGATTGAATTATGATGATGATGATTACTTTGATGCCTACAGTCATTTGGTGACTAGCTTGAATAATTCACCTGGTCTAATTGATTATGACAGATTCAAACAAGGATTGGCAATCTATGGTTTTGATTTAATACCGAAAGGAAACTGCACAGATGAAAAATTTTTGCTCAAAAGAGAGGGTAACCTGAGAATACATATAAATTTTGCAAACGCTTTTGACAGTTTGATGAAAATTGTAATTTTGGGTGAATTTGATAGTTATTCAAATCGATTGTCCTAAAAATGTTATCCAGTTTAAAATAATGTTAAAACAGTTTAGAATAATGTTCAAATGTTGAATCATTTTTTTTCCTCTCAGCACTTTTCTAGCGAATAATGTCCATATGGCAGCGTGTGAAAACCATCATAAAAAATGTATCTGTTATCATCAAACGGATTGAGCGATTTTTTCCCTTTCTGTAGTCTAAATGGTGTGATTGCGTGATTCAATGTTCCATTGAGTGTGTGAATCCGCTTTCCTTTCCATTCACATAATCTTCATGCGTCATTTGCTTCTTCACCACATATATTTCAATGCCTTTTCTTCTTCTGATCGTATTTCCATCATCGATTTGGCAGCTGTACATCTTTGATCTCAAAAGTTGAATATGTTGACAATGAATTTCTTGTGAAACAAATTAGCGGTCCTGTTACCTCATCATAATGAATATGGCACCTTACTTCATCATATTTCATATACGAAAGAATGAATCCTGACATATGCATGTTATTTTATCCTGAAGAACGACTAGCTCTAGCTTCAAAGATTGAAAATGAATGGCTGGAAAATGATAATACTAAAGTTTAAGTAAATATGACAAACATTAACATAGCTTCATAAATTTACAATAGGACTTGATAAGAAAAGGAAGTTAAATATTTTTCCTAAAATTTTCAAACTTGATATCAACACCCTTTATTCTTAAAAAAAATACGAAACCGAAACATCACAATCAGTGGAAGTTTTAAATTGAAACAACTATTTTTGGTTATTTTTTGGCTTCAAATTCACAGATTCCGGAATATTCCATATCTCTTTGAAAGATCCCAGCCTCTAGTTCATACAATGTTAATTCTATTTTTAGGCTCTTTTCGGATCTGGTCTGTAAATTACTTTATGTCAAATTGAACATTGAAAATGGTGGTCTTCGAAAGAAAGTCAACTGAAATAACACAAGCAGAAATGGTTTGTTCCTGAAAAAACTACAGGTCTACAACACTGTGAACAAGTGAAAAACTACTAAGTTTGGTATGGTCTTTTAATTTCTGGTGTCGAGAAGTAGTCTCCAAGTTTTGTCCAACAAGCTTCAACTAATGTTGCTCTTAGCTCAAGCTGCCCATGGCCTACTCTTTTTACTGCTAGAAGGCTATTGGAACGGCAAACAAAAATGGAAAACAAACCACCTTTGCAATGTGTTGAAGGGGCAGGAAGACCTAGGTACAACATTGCCAAGCAGCAAACTGAAATATTTCTGAAAGCAAATTTCATGGTGCCCAGCATAGCATCTGTTCTGCACGTTAGTAAGCGCATGATGGAAAGGTGCTTGAGAGAATACAATTTATTAGTACGGGGTCAATACACAGAGATCACTGATGGCAGACTTGATGAATTTGTTTTGGAACTAAAACAAGTCAATCCTAACTGTGGATCTAAGATTTTGATTGGATATCTTAGTTCTAAGGGTGTAAGAGTGACAAGAGACTGAGTGAGAGATTCTCTTACTAAAGTTGATCCTATAGGTATTGCCGCATGTCAATGTCAGGCAACACACAGGAGATCCTACGACATCACAAGATCTCTTGCACTTTGGCATTTTGACGGGAATCACAAACTTGTCAAATGGCAGTTTGTGGTTCATGGCTGTATTGATGGGTACAGCCGTATTCCAGTGTACCTGTCATGTTGCCAAGACAACAAGGCATCTACAGTTTATTCCTTTTTTACAGAAGCTGTGTGCAAATGGGGATTGCCTTCAAGGACAAGGTGTGATCAAGGATCAGAAAACGTTGATGCCGTTCAACACATGCTTCTCGTAAGGGGTTAGAATAGAGCATCCACTTTAGTAGGAAGAAGTGTTTACAACCAGAGGATCAATAGATTGTGGTGTGACTTCTTCAAAGACGTTTGGCACTTTTTTACAACCTGTTTACTCTTATCTAGGAAATAGGAGTTCTTGAACCTCTTTCCGATGGAGATGCCTGGTGCCTGCAATTAGCATTTCTTGAGCATGTTGATTACCACTTGAAGCAATGAGCAGAGGCCATGATTTAACATCCTTTAAGCAGTGCAGCAAACAAAACACCACTACAATCATGGATAGAAGGAAGCCTCGCTGTTGCTGAGCATACAGTTGACCCTTTCCCAGTTAATGACACATATGACATTGACTGGACTGGACCAGTCCCTTTTGAAGATGCAAATGTTGCAGTAAATGTGCCGCTACAGTATTATCGATGACTGACGAAGAGCTTTCAACTTTCCTCAATGATTATACACCGTTGTAACAATCTTCCAGTACAGAAGACAAACTAACTCTGTATAAAATGGCAAGATACCATGCTGCAGATTATACATGCTCAATAGTAGTAACAGAAACGAAAACATTGAAATTTCAAACAGCTATCTATAAATGTAACATTCAACTCTACCTTCGACTCCTCTGCACGCAACCTGAAGGTTTGTTTTATTTCGGCTAAAAAAACAAATCTCACACAAGTGTGTGTATATTTTTGGTCTAGTCATTTGTCTTTCGTACATGAGTACTTTGAAATATGAATGATTATCAAACTTTGTCATATTCCGTATGACGGATTCTGGAATTAAAATGATCAATTTGTATTCTGTGAATGTTTGAAAAAAGAAGCCTTGTAAAGCACCGTTTAATTTCTACAGATGAAGGAGAAGCAGTTGATGCAGCTTTAAACATAACAGATAAAAGTAACAGCAATCAATAAACCTACGTAACAATAAACAATAAAATACTACACATGATGCAAACGATTTGACAAAGAAAATCCGCAAAACCGAAAATAAACTTTCAGTCATATGTATGAAATTCATCAGCTGATAAGCTCATGAGCTCAAACCATGCCAAAACTGAGTGAATTAAACATG
Source organism: Chrysaora chesapeakei (assembly GCA_011763395.2). Lineage (NCBI taxonomy): Eukaryota > Metazoa > Cnidaria > Scyphozoa > Semaeostomeae > Pelagiidae > Chrysaora > Chrysaora chesapeakei. The sequence goes on from JAADKT020044452.1 coordinate 24,059, forward strand.
CAGAAAAGAAACTCATTTTTGAAGCTTTAATAAGACAGAAGGGGCTCTGCAACATGTGAATGAATTTTATTGCCACAAGTATGGAAATTCAACTTCTTTGGAACTCTTCATAATCGAAAAAAATTTTTTGTTTGAGTGAAAATTCAAGTGGTGGAATAGAAGGGCTTCTAATGACAAATGCAAGATCTACTGAAAGTTTATCTTGATATTTTGTACCTGCAGATCAAATGTGGTGCTAACAATGTCACCTTGCTCAAAATCTTCAGGAACTGCCCCCAATTAAAAAGGATTGTCATTTCTTTCTCATGTCTTTTGCTTCCTTTTTGGGATACATAGCTTTGAAAAATGTCGTCAATCTTCTCTGCTGTCAGCCTGTGTGTTTTGAACTAAAAAATATCAGCAGCTTCAACTGGATATTATCACAGCAAATGTAAGACATCAAATACCTTCGATGCCTGAATTGATGTTTTGCGCAAGGCTTCTTGTGACTGTGTGATGTGTTGTAACCATATTGAGAAATTTATCATTATTCTCCAAAGTTACATCTGGATTCTTGTATCCAGTGGATCTACATTCTGCACTTTAAGAAATACATGATGAATACGTATCAGCATCTGTCATACTTTCAATAGCTTGCAAATTGTCTTTGACAACTGTATTTGGTATGCATGATATTGGGCATGTAACCAGATCTAGGTTTTCATTCAGAATGTACTGAACAATTGGAGATGAGAACGCTTAGGGACCTTGTGCTCCAGGCCACAACAGAGACCATATGTATATTACTCCTTTCTTGCAAAAGCTGGCAAGTTTTGAGCAAATGCTCTGCCTTATTGAGCAATAAAAGGTTATGATGACAAAATTTCCTGGTTTATCAGATTGAACAGCTCTCTGTTGGGACTACCCTCATCAACAGCAGACTCGGCAACAAAATTAACTTTTACAAATCAATCCTTAAGAGATGTTTTTATTTGGCCAAGCTTAAGCTTGACATCCTGTTATACTGAGCTGCCCCTAACTTTCAATTTTATGTACGAGTCTTCTTCATCTTCTCTACATTTATCATTGCATAAGCTGGAAAGTTTTTCAATGAAAAGAATGGCTGAATTCTGAGTCACTTCGTCTTGCAAAACACAGTCATCATCTGAATCATCACTTATGTTCAAAGTGATAATGTTACCATATTGATGGTTTACATAACCATAGTCTTGGCATTTTCTTGGAAGGGTGTGGTGGGATGTTGACATCTGGATGAAAATCATAGTTGGTGGACAAGAAATTAGAATCATCAGACAAGTGATGCATATCTTGAGCAATCTTAAATTTTCCTTGCTGTAATGACATATGTTGGTTATAACACATAAGCTTATGTTTGAACTGCTTGGAAAAAGCAAATTAGTCTCAACTTTGTGACCTTCAGTGATATGATCAAGTTGCTTGAAACATGTTGGACACTTTGAACTTCCATTTCCTGTAGCTAACCAATGCTCTATACACACACTGTGGAGCATGTCACTGCAATTGCTTGGAAATGCAGACTGTGCAATTGATAGTATTGGCTGAAGACAGATACTGCACTGGACATCAATTGGGCCTTCATTTGGTTTTTCAGCTTGTTCTGGCTTCTTTGCACGATCCTATTGACATGCAAAATTATCTCATTAAAAGAAATACAAAATTTGAAAAATTACAAAATCAACAACATTATAAAATTATTCATAACCAAAATGTGCATTCAAACATATATGGATAAAGAACTTTTTCACAGCATTGATCTTTTTGGTAATTTAAAAAATTTTAAAAATTCCCATATATGAAGTTTTCGATGGTACTAGATTTGTATTAAGCACTCAAATTTTAGTATAGGTGCAAAGCTTTTTATCTTAGCACCCTTATAGTTAAGCTCATGTTCGTTCAAATTTGTAATTTTATAAGTGCTAAAGCTAGTGGGGTAAAAAGCTTTATGAATGGTGACTTTCCACAAAGCCCTTATGAATTTAATAATATCAGCACTAGGATACCGAAACTTTGCACCTTTACTATATGTGAGTGCTTTATGTTTATTTTTGCATTGAAACTCTATACCTTGTGATTTTGAAAAACATTAATTTGACGGGTGTTCCTGTTGTTGAAAAGGTCTATACTGTGCATTGAAAATATCAACAACAATGGTAATTAACTCTAGATTAGAACTATTGGTTTTTTGAAACAAAAATAAAAAGTAAACAATAAATAAAGGTGTAGTACCAACCCTTGCTATATGCCGAGCAACGCATTATACATGTACGATATCAAATAGATGCAAATTTTGCATCTTATAGATTGATTATAAATAAATTATGCCAGCCCCTTTCGGACTCATCAGCTAATCTCCCATAAAGAGCATTTCAGGGCTTATGAGTAGTATGCTCCGTTCGTTTATGGGCACCCCCACATTCCTGCGTCCAAGAACATGGTCCAAAGAAGGTGGCAATGTATATGGTTCAGTGTATACAATTAAAGATATGCCAAAGGATTGTACATTTGTAGAGTATAGAGCTGAGATGTATATGTTTGTAGAGTATAGAGCTGAGATGTATAGCAAGGAACAATATAAAATTCAAGTGTATATATTTTTAGGCAAGGCACAGAAGGCCTTGTCTTGTGGCTCAAAGCTTTATTATCAAGCTTAGCTGCTAATGTATAGATAAATGTATATGTGTATAATTATGAGTCATAAGTGTTTACCCAACATGATATTGCCAGAGCGTGTACCTAGTTATTTGTAAATTTGTGTCCACCATGTATTTGAAGAGGCGAGTGTGCTAGCAGTGTTGCACAAGTGTGAAATAATTGCAAATGCTAAGTTTACAAAATCATACCTTTTGATATAGATGAAGTTGTCATCATCATAGGTATATACAGAGTACTGCAATATGAAAAGATGGGCGTTGATATAGGCGGAAATATTCTGTAGGCGCTTTATTTGGCGTCATTTGAAAGACCTTGTATAGTTTATTATTAGGTAGGTATGGTGTATAGTGTACAGATATTTGTGAAAATAGTGCATTTTGATTTTTCTTACCTAAGATTAAAGGTGTAATCAAGGCTTTAGTTGATAGGACTTACAAAATTTACAGCACTTGGCTAGGTTTTGATAAGGATATTAAAAGTCTCGTGACTACACTTAACAAAAATCTTTTTCCATCTTATCTTATTGATAGGGTAGTTAACAACTATATTGATAAGGTCCATAATTCTTCTCCATCATCACAACATCCAGCTGCCTCACAGAACATCGCTAATAGCTATTTTAAGTTACCTTCCATAGGAACATAGGAACATACAATATGACTCACCAATGCACCTACCCTTGCCACTTTTAAAAGACGACTTAATGATATTTTTTAACAATACATTATGTATTTCTATTGTATATTGAATTTTATATATAAAAGGTAGCACGGCCCCCTGAAAAGCAATCCTTTAGGACTGATAGGGTTACCGTGGTTAAACAAAAATTTAGATTAGATTAGATTAGATTAGCGTAAAATAAGAACTTTAATTAATGGTTACTGTAAAGATTTTGATATACAGATTGTTTTTACTTCTTTTAAAATTCGTAACTTGTTTGGGGTTAAGGATTCCATCCCTGGGTCACTAAAGACACGTGTTGTTTACAAATTCGTTTGCTGAGGATGTAATTCTGCATCCTGTGTGGGTGAAACCAGCCAACATTTTGCAACACACATGTCCGTGGACATCCATCCTGGGATAGGAAGTCTCACAGCTTTAAGCAGCTGCAAGAGTCCCCATCTTGCCGATCTCTTTGTAGCTTAGACTGTTTTAAGATTTTAGATACTTCTAACACCACTTTTCAGTTAAAAATTAAGGAAGCTCTACATATTAACTGGGAGAAACCAACCCT
>JAADKT020044453.1:0-18701 GCA_011763395.2 Chrysaora chesapeakei
TGGAGATTTAGTTGATGCTGCACCTGGAACCAATATGCATAATCTCCAAAAAGTTGATCTCAAAAAATGCATAAAAAGTCTGAATGAAGACATACCATTGATGTGTATGCCTGGAAATCATGATATTGGAAATACACCTACTTACGAGACTATCAACAGCTATACACATGATTTCGGAGATGATTACTACAGCTTTGCTACAAGAGGTGAGATGGCTTCTAGTCAACTTGCCCCGCTTCCAACCATAACAGGTCAACTCGCCCCACTACCAACTTGTCCCACCTTAACATGGTCAAGTTGGACCTCTTTCAAGTCATGATGCCCCAATTTCAAAGTCAAGTCACCCCATCTGTCAAGTCAACTTGCCCCACCACTAAATAAATGATAGAGAACAATAAAATTGAGTGGATCCATCAGTGTGATGAAAAGGGGTTTGGGGGCGGAGCCCCAACTTTAAACATTTATAATTCAATGAGGGTGAGTTGACTTTTGAGATGGGACAAGTTGACTTTGAAGGTGGGACAAGTTGACTTTGAAAGTGGGGTGAGTTGACCAAAAAGTGGAGCAAATTGACTAGAAACCCTTCCAACATGCCCCACTTCCAACTTGCCCCACCTCCAACTCACCCCATTTTAAAGGTCTACTGAATAAGTGGGGGCAAAATAACTTGAAAGAGTTCCAACTTACCAGTAAGATGGGGTGAGTTGGAAGTTGGACCAGTTGACCTGTTAATAGTGAGATAATGCCTATTTCAGCAACAGACAAAAGCCAGAACTAGGTTATAATGAAGCGTGACTTGAATTTTCAACGATGCAAATAGAAGACTCTTTTGTTTGATAACAATGGATGCCATACATCTGCTGGGCCAAAGACAGCTAGATGCTTTAGGGTTCCTGTAACGTACCTGCATGCGTCTGTGATTCTTCTTTCAAAAGTAGATAAGGGTTGTTTCTAAATCTGCATTGCTGTAGAAGTTTGTAGACTAGCAAAGCATTGATTTCAATTTGTATCCCATGAACATTCATTTGCTACAAATTGCTTTTCAGTTACTTATTAAGTTATTTTTTCTTTAATTATCCCACTTTCTTTTCCAGGGGTTCTCTTTATCGTCATCAATAATCAGTTCCATAAAGATGCTAGTAAAGTTCCTGAACTGCTTGCAAAACATGATCAGTGGTTTGAAGAGCAATTGCAACTTGCAAAATCTCGTAAATATAAACACACAATTGTATTTCAGCACATTCCGCTATTTCATGGCACACCTGATGAAGAAGAAGACTATTTCAACATTGAAGTTAGTTTACGAGCAAAGATTACAGCAAAACTCAAAGATGCAGGTATCAATCATGTATTTGCTGGTCATTACCACAGAAATGCAGGAGGAAAAGACGGAAGTTTAGAAATGACTGTTACCAGTGCTATTGGTTGTCAGATTGGAAATGACCAATCTGGGATGAGAATTGTAAGAGTGTTTGAAAGTCATATTGATCACAAGTATTATGACTTTGACAGCTTTCCAGAGCATATCATTCTTGATGAAAAAACTCCATTGCCTTGAGATGCAGTGGTTAAGGAAATAATCACAGTGCTGTGAAGTAATGCAGAAAAGGCATGGCATTTCTTGACAAGGTAACTTTTGATGAACTCATAAACTCTTAAAGGGTAAGTCATTTGATTGATGTTATATTTTTTTATAATCAACCGTTGTTTAAAGAAAAAGACATTCTTATTAATTTTTGGGTGCCAAAATTTCATGATTTCTTCGTGGGCAACATTGACAGTCTTGCACCTTGGGACAAGCTTGCTCTGGAGGATCAAAAGGTGGGAAATTTGGATTAATGAATCATGATGCTAAAAAATCCTGATTGATAAATTACTATCTAAAAAGTGATGTTTTGCAGCTAAAAATTTCCAAAAAAATACCACATTATTGCCACAATTTCCCGAAAGTTTCCAATGATTTTGAAGTTTTAAAAAAATGCACCCTTCTTGCTTCCCAGCAAAAATGCCCCATTCACTTCCTGCTAATACATTGCTTAGGCCAATATGTAGCTTTAGAACTACAAAAAGGACTCAAACCTTTTTAAGTATCAAGATTGGGAATGAAATTTGGCAATATAATGGAATTCAATTTTAACAAAACAATAAGAACTTTACTAAATTTTTACTATGTATAATTTCTAACTTGGTATTATATACCCATGTATGCCTCTATTTTATGCAAATTGCAAAACCTGAAGATTAATATATGAAATAAGTAATTCTTTATGCTCATAGCATGCTGAAATTTAAGTTTAATTCTTTTTAAAGGTTAAAGGTTTTGAATGAATTAATGAATGAATGAATAAGTATTAATAAATATGGCATAACGAGAAGTAGAATAAAAGTGAAATCTCGGCATCTATTTAACGTGAATGAAATATGATTCTTAATAATGACAATTTCCTCTCTTTCATTACCAAGTCGTTGCATCATTCGCGAATAAAAGCAAAATTATCTTCAATCGCTCTCTGCCCTCTCAGCTTGCGAAGTTCACCGATCGGACGATTAAATTGTTTTTACAACTAATGCCCGTAAGATTTTATCTCGTATTTGAAGATCTATTTTGGAGGTTGAATCCTCTGTGACTCCGCTACGGGTACCGGTAAATTTGACGTCAATATTTGCTTTTTAACCTGGTTTCGCTAACGGTTGGGGAGAGCTCGCCGTAGTCGGGGAAAAATTGTGAAATCGATCTACTATGGAGGATGAGGGTTGGCTATCAGTCGGCGATTCTACGAAAAATGAAATCAAGAAACACGCCTGAAATGTTATGATGAATGCAATGACCAAACTACAATAGGCAAAACGTTTTGCACAATAGTATCTAGTACTTGCTTCCATATCAAAACTGTTTCTATGTTTCCATGTCAAAAATTGATCGCATCGCAGCAGTCGGCGGGTTTTCATATGAGCGAAGGTTCCCCGACCCATCGACGATTAACACCGTCTGTTACGATTGTTGCGATTATGTGGAAATCGGGCTTAATTCGCTTTCATCTTTACTACCTAATCGTAGTGTTATCTTTGAACAAAAGCAAACCTAACTGTCTCTGTGAGCCTTCGTATCTTGCTTTTGCTCCCAAGCAGTGATTATATTTGATTTTGCCAAGTGATTCATCACAGTGCTTCGGATGCCATTTGTGAAACAGTCCAGGATCCGGTGCTCTGATGATCTTTATCGGACTTCTCAAAAACCTACAAACAATAGAGATCTGTTAGGAATTCATGCATCAATCATGTTGCAAACAAAAATGTTTTGTTTCGACATGCGAGAAAGCGAGGTTTAGCGTTGTTTAGCGATGCAATGCGATTGTTGAACAACAGAGGGGTGGTCGATGGTGCGACATCGTAGCAGATGCGAAGAAACTTTTTGTGTCTGTTGCGTTTCTGGCATATTTTTCTCGGACCACTGCTTCTCTGAAGTTCTAAATCGGTATCAGATGGACAACGACCTAGATATACGGAAGTCAAGTGAACTTCTCTCTAAAATATGGCATTATATGGCAGTTATTTGCACCTATTGCAATATTGCAGAATTTTTTAATGCAACATGTCATTCCATGACGTTTGGAATCACTGTCTGCGGATCGACAGAACCAGAGAATAGGTAGCTACTAATTCGCGAGTGCTCCATAGATTTCGTCATGAAATGTTTACGTTTTGACTAGAAAAGTGGATTGAATAATTGAATGCAACAGGATTACATTGTATGCTGGACACGGTCGATCTCGCCGGGAAGATTTGTCGTTGCGGTTGTTGTCTTTGAAGGTTATATTCTTTAAGTAGAAAGGTTTCATTGTAGTTGCGAAGCAAGCAATCAATCTACCGTTTCTCAGAGGTCTGGGACTTGGAAGACAGCTGGTAAGGGGATCTTCTCTCGTTGGATTGCACGGGGGAGAAGGGGAGAAGATCCCTTATGCCTTCTTCTGGAAATTTGACGCGCATTTGACCTCCGGGTAAATAGTTTTCTTCATTCAAAAAGCCCTAAGAAAACACTCGTGTATTCAAGCGGACAACCCGCTTTGAACACTCTAATCTTTTCAAAGTAAACGTCGCAAATCCTACGCACACTCAATTAAGAGCACATGCAGTCTTTGCGAAGAAAGATGGACCGGTCAGTAACATACCTTGCAGCAGACCGACTGGCCCACCCCGAAATCTAAGTACGAGAAGGTGGCAATACAGACCGATAACTCGGACTCACCTTGTGAAGAGGTCATTGTCTTCTCCACCCCATCCTTGAATCGACAGATTGAATCCCCCGACTGTATTGTAATCAAGCCGATGCATACAAGTCATTCCAAAGCCTAAAGGTCGCCATGTTCCTGTTTCACTGTTGATCTCTTGGTCTGATTGTACTTTGCCGACAATTTTTGGATTATACATGGAGAACAATATCGGATAATAAACTTTTTTCTCTGCTTCGGTGTACATTCGACATCGGCGTAAAAAATTACGATCGAACGTAACATCCACATCACAGAAGAAAAGCAGTACATTTGGGTTACCGTTCCATCGCCGAACGCCATCGTCTAATGCGCGGCCTCTTGAAAACGGTAGATCTCGTTGATAAACGTCTATCCGTGTAAAACCAGTTTCTGTACTGAATTTATTAATTCTCAATTTAAGTTCTCGTGTGCTACTTGCACTACCGTATAAAACAAAAGTCAAAAATACGTATTCTTGATGTTCGATGCAGTTGGCCTGAAACATTTTGAGAAACTCCTCCAAGCGGTCTACGCGTTGCGATAAAGGAACGATGATATTAATTAGCTCGTTTTTACGCGTCGATTGGTCAACTATCCTTCCGTCTAACAAATATGGGCCTAAAGGCCTCAAAACCGGCACATTGAAGATCTTTCCCGCTTGGCTTTTAAAAGTAAATTGATACTGATTTCCTTTCAAAGCATCTGTTTTGAATATAACATCAAAATTACCAGCTAAATCTGCAGTATGCTTTGTTTTTCGTTGAAGCTCACTCAACGCCCAAGAAAACGCTGTCTTCAGCTCCGAGTTGCGATGTTTCGCTCCGAAGTTGCCGATTCTTTGTTTCGGTTTTAAATATAGTGGTACTGCCTCATAAACCGACATCATATCAGTAGACAAAAAAAGACCGTCTTTTTCCTTTTCAACCGATGCGGGTATAAACTGCGTCGAACAATTCTTCGCAATGGTTCGCTTTTTTACGACCTCCCCGTAAGTTATAAGCTTCTGCGTAATGTTGATTTTCTCGTAAATTGCGACTTTCTGTTTCAAAGTCAAAGTTAGATCCATGTATTTTCGTAGAATATCAGTCATTCGTTTCAATGCCATACAGCATGGGCGTTTGCCGGAGACGGCTACTTTGTCAAGATCTTCGGGAAACGGTGTCGGCACTGTGCCGTCCTTCGGCTGATTCTCCGCCGCATCATTATTGCTCACTTTACCGTATTCCTCTTTGCTTGTCGTAACTTTACTGTCGTAACTTTGTCCAAACTTAGATTCGGTTGCCGAATCTCTCTGCTGCTTGTCACCATTCACAATGTCTGCTCGCTTTTCTCTCGTAAATTCGACAGGACCCTTTTTATCGAATACTGTTCTGTTTGACTCCTTCCATCGCAATGTCGAATTCAGTTGTAATATCGTCTTTCGTAATTTATTTATGACTTTTTCCCGATACTTCAAAAGCTTGTCTCTCTGGCGCACTTCGTTTCGTAGATGAATAACCAGCCGTTTATCCATCTCACAACTCCATGCTCCGGATCGAAACGCTTCTAAAGAGCCCTCGGCTGTCAGGTAATAAGATGTTGAGTATAGAAACCGAAGTGTGTGGACAGCAGCAAATATGATTGTAACAGCGAAAAATCCTTTTATGTACAGGTGAACCATCATTGCGCTTGAATTAGTTGTAGCTCGCTACAGGAGTACCTACAAAAAATATGGTCTCACTCAACACATAGACTTATTACCTGAATCCAGCTCTTCGCAAAAAGCAGCAACAACAATAACATCCATACAGCTGTTTGCTCAGAGTGGTTTGAGCGTCCACCATAAGCATAGACTTAATAGCGATAACTGCGACTCGTGTAATAAGTCTACTCAAGACACAGTAGAAATGTTTCTGTTGCGAATCTCTAAGATACTTGAACACGAGCCACGGCAAGTTTTATCGAGGTGCAATTCACTCCTTAGGAATCTCTTACACTCTTGCCGTAAGGCCTATCGGAAATCCCTTGGAAAAACTTTGTCTGAAAAGAATTAGCATCGCCTTTTCAAAGAGTGAAATGCCCCTCGAATTTTAGTGCATTTGTATCCCCTTGGCACGAAAAATTTCCTCGTAGAAGAATCCCTAAAGCACTCGCCGCAAAGCATATCATTGGGGGGGCTTGTTAGAGATTAGAGAAGGGGGTACGAGAGATAGGTACTCTGCTTGTTGCCAATCAAGAACAATGTTGCAGACATTCAAAGTTGAACTACATAAGAAAAAGATATATTAAGGTTGATATTTTGCAAGCATTATCACTTGATGTTGCACCTCTTTGCATATACCCGTACTGCTATATTACATAGTGCCATTAGTAGCCGCGGGAGATCAATCCATCATCTACGGTAGTTTTTTTCAAGGCAACATCGACCTAACCCTATTTTTGGAGAATTTCAAGAAATTCATTTTAAAACCAACCATAAATAAAACGACGTTAATAAAATCGACCTGAGAATTAGGATCAATCCCCGATCAAGATTTTGTGGAGTGAGAAAATGCGTATAGACATACCTTAAGTATTGGCTCTGCTTTCAAATTTCTTGTTCACTGTGCTAGACTTGGACTTGTGCTGTCCTTGAACTGTCTTGAACTGTTTCCATACAACTCGAATTTTGACCACCTTCAATAAGCCCTAGGTTATCGATTCCATATGTTATGTCTCTCTTTAGAACTTGTGATACAGTCAAAATTATGTTTTTATTTGCAAATTAAAAGGTTTCCTCTTTTTTCGGGCTCTTTTGTATCTTCTGTGATAACACTCCAAGATCTCCCTATTGAAAACAGTATCAAGGTCAGAAACAATGGTCAAACATATTATTCGTTCACATGACTGGCTGAGTAGCCGTTACTCGCAGGAAATGACTACTTTGGTAACTATTCTTTTATCAGCAGATCTCTTATGGCTTATAGCGCAATTCAACAATGTTTCGCAGTTAACTTGTAAAAGAAATATATTTGGCTCGAGAAGATTTCAAGATTTGGAACGCTACTTGGCTCGCAGTTTGCCCGGTGCATCGCTTCGATGTGCCCTCTGCGGAGGGGCTTTTCGCTAGCTACACTAGCCTTGGGAACTTCGTGAATTAAATTAACGTTGACCTGCAACAGTTTGTAATAATGGTTCTCCAGTATTTTTCGCTGGACCGAGGATCGCTCGATGCGAAGCGAAAAAGAAAAGCGTTTGGTTTTTGAGGTGAATATCAATGGTGTAACCAGCTTGCTTGTCATTGGCAAGGGGAAGATCACGTATTTTGTTGTTTAGCATTGCTAGGGCAGTTTGGCACATATGATTGGTTAAATGCCTTATGATACCACTGAGAACTAAGACAGGGAATTTTATCCTGGATAGAACTACTGCAGCATCTGTGACATCACGGATTACAAAAGGTTGCAGGCAGCAGGAAAAAGGGGTCAGATCAACTTAGCTAGGTACGGCAAAAGGAAGCAGGTTCTGCATTCAGACCTCCAGGGTAGTCTCGTGGACGCTCTACGTCATTCTTAACAAACTGTGACTTATGGGATTATTTTAACTATTTGGTGATACATTTTTGACGAACAAATATAAGCCAACAAAACGAAATCGTGGCAACCTTAATCAAAATTGAAATGAAGCAAATCACAAGATACTCGATTATGTTGACTGGCTGTTGATTACAACGATTAGCATGTGATTAATCATGATCATGCGTAATTAATCAATTGGGTATCATGATTAGTGATGTTCCTAGCGATCGCATGATCGTTTGGCGATAGATACAGAAAGATAAAACAATTTTTTGAACTCTTTTTAAAAAGAGCACTTTTATTGCACGTTTGGCGCAAAAGCAAGCAAAAATCAAATTGGCATAAACTGGCGCAATTTTAATTAGCATATAAGTACAGATAAATAGAACTAGATAGGTTTTGATTTTGACGCTAAAAGCGAAATCCAAAATATGGTATAATACCATGCCTATACGAGATCTAACATTCGTTAGTACCCAAGAAAATTATAGGCCATTATAAATCAAGTTTTTATCTACTTCATACTTACTTTCAATGTTGAGCGTCAACAAGTCAGAGTATTGGTAGGAATCATAGATAAAGGGTTTCTTTCTTTAGGCCTTGATTAATCCATCAATCTTCTTTATGTAGAAAACAAACGAGATAAAGACCTGACTTCTTTTCAGTGAACAGATTTCTTTACTTGTCTGAAACAACGTCTTTATTCAGCGACAATGGATTCTTAGGCCTTTGACAAACGCAGTCAAAACTGGTAGATCATATTCAAGAAAGTGAAAAATAATATAACTCCTATGTGCGTCAAGCTTTGACATTTTATTCTTGTTATTCCTCAAGCAGTGACCTTTTATCGCTAAATAACGGGAACTGCAATTCAATTCTCTTCGCTGAGTAACTTATAAATCCACAAAACAATCAGAAATATGTCCAATCTTCTTGAAATCGACAAAGATTAGTTTTCAGTTTCATCCTGTGCGTACGTTTCAGATATTCGACGATTGTTGTTATGGACTTTAGAAAATTGTTTTTGAATAGTCTTCTTTCGATCGTCATCAGCCCTTTAGCAATAAACTTAGTTTTTTGTGTGTCGTTAGTTAATTAATGAGTACATCATATTATTTCTTCATCGCCATCGCACGGCATTTTGCTCTACTGATTCCATCATAAATAGATATTTTCAATGATTGCTTGTTCATTGATCATTCAGCTGCTTGCGATTTGGAAGCAACTGGTTTTCTGGTGGCATTTTTAGTTCAACCATCAACCACAGACAATGCAGCCATCAACCAACTGGTTGCTGCTAATTCACCTGTATTTTTATTGCATTCTGAACTTCCAAATGACTATGGATCATAATCTGCTTTGATCGACCTTGCTTTTAGGACAATTAATGCCAAATTAAATATACCATTCAAACAAAAAGGGCACAGAATAAAACCATTAGCAATTTAAATGGACGTTACTGAATTGTCCTAACAACAAATGTTCGTCGGTTAAGGTACGACGTGGAGGCTCAAATGCTTCGTCTTCAACTTCGTGGCTGTGCTGGTTGCACTCGCTTATTTGATTTGATTATGACAATCTCCATCATCCATCATCATCCTCGTTGTCATCGTGAGCATTACCGTCGTCATCGTCATCGTGATCGTCATTGTTATCATCTTATAAATCAACACCACCATCGTCATCATCGTGACCACAGATCTCTCCATCATCATCATCATCATCATCATCATCATCATCATCATCATCATCATCATCACCGAGGGGTAATTCAGGCCTTGGAATCTCGTACACCCTCGATCGGCTGGAATCTCTTTTGTTTTCACAGGAATCTTGTAAGAACTCTTGTTTTAATTAACAGGAATCTCGTATGCTTTTTCGAGGAGCGAAATGTCCCTCGATCATCACCGTGTGATTATAATCACAATCATAAGCAACATTATCGTCATCATTGGTACCATCTCATCAACATCGTCATTATCGTCCACTGCAGGATTGATCATAACCATCACCGTCATCATCGTTATAATCATTATTATCTTCATCATTATGTCTTTTTAATCACCATAATGAGCATCATGATAATCTCCTCAACGTCATAATCATTATCGACATTATCATAATCATAATAATAATCATCATCAATTCAACATGATTGGGTGTGTGAGTCGTGGAAGAATGTCGTTCCTGCGGAGGAGAGCAACCTAACCCTTTAAGAGGAGGAGACTGCTGCCGAATTCCAATCCATTTTTTTTGAAAACACGTGATCAAAACTATAATTATCGAAGAATTATCCAAATGCAGAAAATACACCCTTTTTGATCGAATTGGCACCCCTAAACGCAGGCCCGCACCGGGCCCGTGTCTACGTTGAAAAAAGGAACCCTTTCCCGCGGTTTTTCTTGCACGACCTTGATAACACATCACGTACCAAGTGGCCCTCCGGTAGCCGACAAAATTTCAAGATACATTTGGCATTTAGTTTCTTTTGTTTCTTGCCATTCTGTGGCTTTTCTCGATCTTAGTTACTGTCTTGTCGTGGACTGACTTCGTGCTTTGTTCTTTTGTCTAAAACAAGCAAAGAAATGTTTTCATCTCCTCAACAATTTGCCGAGAAACCTCAATTCTTCCCAAATTTGCCAGCGAACATCTGATCTGGGGGTTACACGCCCCACACCCCACCCCCGGTAGCTGCCTGCTTGCTCTTTGAGAGACGGACGACACGACAACAAATATTTGTTTCAAGTTTGTCAACAACAAATCAAAGTTCGATCAAATTATAAAGTGTTAAACCGCCTTGACCAATTATTATCAGTTTGATATTTTTGCAACCACAGCGCTTCTTGAGCCATTCTGAGAAGCATCTGAGCCTGTTTCAGCTTCACTTAGCGCCCTAAACAACATGGCTGGAGCTATTCGCATGGCATTCAAGCGATTATTGGAGTGGAAGAGATTCTTGATCATCTTCTTGACTCCTCTGATTCTCTCCCCTATTCCCTTGATCATAGAAACAAAGGTCAGTATAGCTATGTTTATTATTATTATTTCTATTATTATTATCTGTTATCTTCTTAACCTGTCGTCGTGTTCTTTCATTTCATCCCTAAGCTTTCGATTTTATTTACTGTTTGTTGGATTTTCAGTAATTATAGGTACTTCTTGAAATGAAAAAGAAAAACAAGCGAAGCTGGAACACACGGAAACTCTGAACGTAACCCGGAAACCACATCCTGTCTCAATCGCTGCCCTAAAATACAGTATTGCGCTTCTAGAAATAGAAAGCTCCGTGTGTTTACAGTGAATTAGAACCTTAAAAGTATTATCTGTTTAGGAGTTTCAAGAATTACATATGAACGCACTGGTAGTGGAAATAATTCAAAATTTTATACACGACCCAAATCAAAAATTTTTATAACCCTTTGGCTGGTTCTTTGTACAGTATTGTTGTAGCGTTACAGTATCTCAAACGAGGGCCATGCCGCGCCGCTGGCCGGGATGTACCCTATACAAACAAGAAGCTTTTTGGAAAGATTTTCCCTACGACAGGACATATGTCTGACAATGCTCGACACGACTCTGTCCCAATCTTTCCCAGATCCAAAAAAGCGAATTTAGGAGACAAGTTGCACCTGAGATTGCGGATGTGGAACTGAACGCAAAGTTGCCGACCGTTGCCATGCCTCGTGCTTTTGCTGCATGCTGTTGCAGAAAAGCTTTCTTGAAACAGCGTGCATGCGAGCCAGGCGCAGATTTCTGAAAAGTCAGCTGGATCTCTACCCGGGGGGGTCACCTGACTTATTTTCGGATAGGTACGTGGGGCCCAAGAATCAAAGTGCCTACCCATATACCGATATACCCATATACCCATAAACCCATATATACCCATATACCCATATACCCATATACCGAATTCCTGAAAATGTATACCCAAAATTATGCCAAAATATTAACTCGTACACTGCCATATATACTACAATATGTCATTTCTACTCAAACTTCACCAAGAAAAGTGAAACCAAACGAAAATAAGACTGTTTTTGATAAAGTTCGTATTGTACTATGTAATTATTGAGAAATCAATAGCCATCTTTATACCAATTTTCAGAAAATTAAGACCCGTGTTTATACCAAAATCATGTGCCCAAATGCCCCAATCTCCAGTGCCCGAAATATATTAAGTACCTCCCCCCGGGGAACTCTATAGAAAAAGCAGCATGGCTTTCAGGTTCTCACTGGAAATTGAGGGGGTCACTTGTTTCCAAATAGTGACAAGCTTTCGTCTTGAAGTTTGGACGGACAACAAACCTACAGTGAACATCAATAAAACGTACACATGTGGGACCAACTTTATCGACTGTTGTAGAGAGGTATTCGCTGCAACCATGGACTCGCCCTCTCTAAAGATGTATGGGAGCTTCACTGAATCCTTCACGGAACTTTATCGACTGTTGTAGAGAGGTATTCGCTGCATCCATGGAGGTTGTTTGTATGACGAAGATGCCTTTTTTGAACAAAAATATTTGTGCGTTGGTTGGAGCTTTCCTGCCGTTAAAGGAGGTTCCACTATAGAAAACTATGGTTTTCCGCTATATTTGCATGTTTGGCTGTGGCTCAGCCTCAGCTCACCTCTGGCTATGGGTTTTAATGCTTACGGATTTGAGGGTATGGTATATAGATTTTTTTTGTTTGGATTGACGATCATTGCACAAAAAGGAACTTTTTTCATATTTATGGCTACACGCAATCCCCCTTTTATCTCTTACTACTGCTTGCTAAAGTTACTGCACAGATTTTTTCTGGACAAATTTACATCATTCTTTTTGTGGTTTCCAGGAAGCCAGAACGGGCTATGCCATTCTCATTATGGGCACATATTGGTGCACAGAGGTAACAGATTTGGCTGTAACAGCATTGCTTCCCTTGCTGCTGTTTCCCATTCTAAAGATCCTCAAGTACTCAGAAGTTGCACCGGCTTATTTCCCAGATACAAACTTCCTGGTCCTAGGAGGTCTTATAATGGCTGTGGCAATAGAGAGATGGAACGTACATAAGCGAATTGCACTGAAAGTTCTACTGTTTGTCGGGGCGCAGCCTAGAAGGTAAGACGGTTGGTTTTCGTCCTGATTAATATATTGTGACGTTACTGGTATTTAAGTACTGACTGACGATGTTCAGCCATTGTAGCTACGTTATTCTTTCAATGTGGCATGTATTCTTATAGACTTAATATACAAGTCGTAGTTATCGCTACTGAGCTGAACTGAGCCATCTCAGTTTGGTGTTTCGTTTAAACGAGTGATAATGGCGACACGTGTAATAAGTTTCGTATAGACTCGCTACAGAAGTCGTAGATTTTTTCGCGTAGGATGACAAATTCTCTGCTAAAAATCCACCACCTTTTTTATAAACTTATATCAAGACGTGTAGAGAGAGAACCAAACTTGCAGCCTTTGGGAGATTATTGTTTGAGAGTGGTGTAGACATGGATGTAGACAACCTATTAGCATACTTGTCTCGTCTATTTCTCATTATCCTTCTGCAAAGGTCCATCGCTCCGTAAAACCAAAGGAGTCTCACTCTCCTTTGTTCCGTCACAGACTTGTGGACCTTAGGAGGAGGACATTAGGGAAGTCTAACCTGATGTGAGTAGTGTAGAGGACATCTTAGGGTGTTGTCGAATGATAGTGTAGAGGATTCAGTGAAGCTTCCATACATCCTAAGAGAGGCCGAGTTCATTCCACTCTTTGAAAAGGCGTTCAAGATTCCTGTTGAAACAGAAAAATTTCCGAGAGACATCTGAGAAAGCAATGGGATGTACGGCAAGGGTGTTCGAGATTCTCGAGGGTGTTGTCGATGGAGTACCCGGGTATCGATGGAGTGAATTGTTCCCGAGGAGTGGATTGCTCCTAAGGAGGTGCAGTAGCGTTATCAGACTTACAGCCCTCCAAGCATTTTCTGAGTCGTGTGGAATACCGATTTTTCAAGATTTAGCCTATTTGCAGAACGTTGCAATGGCTGGCACTGACTGATCTCATGCTCAACCCCTTGGGACGCAACTGTGTACCAGGACTGTATTCTTAAAATAAAACTCTTGATGATCATATATACGGTTTGGTTTCGCAGACGGTTTGGAGTTCGCCATTTAGAAATACAATTTACCTTCATGGTTAACTTATTGTTGCATTTTTTAAAACGGTTTGTTTCTGTGTGTTTTAGGTTGATGCTTGGCTTTATGCTTGTGACTGCATTTGTCTCAATGTGGATAACAAATACTGCAACAACAGCCATGATGACACCCATTATGGAAGCCGTGTTGAAGGAGCTAGACAAAGAATACATGATGGACGCTGTGGAGGAGAATGAAAATGAAATCAATAACCTTGATGAGGAGTCACCTGCTGAAGGCCCGAGCTCATTGAACATAGGGGAACAAGAGAAGGTTGAGCTCAAGAAAACTAACAGCGAGAGTGAAATGATAGAATTTACAGACCTCTCTGCAGACCCATTAGCGAGATCTATCAGTCAAAAGGAATTAGTACCAAAGTACAGTACATGTTTTTTTTACTATAACGGCTTATTTAAGAGTTACAAGGCTGAATAGTCAGAGGGAGCACTTGAAAATTTAGACAGGGAGGCTAAATTTTCTTGTGAAGATTCAAGCATCTTCTAAAAATATGCGAGATAAGAAGAATGATTTTGCGCATGGTCGCACGGCACGAAACGATTGAAATATGCATCTGTAAGGGTTGGCTCATGAAAACTGTAGATGTCGGTCATAATGGTGCCCTGCTAATGACTGTAATGCTTCGGTGTATGTTCGGTGTAAGGGCCCATAATTATTCTGCAATACAAATATATTAGAAGGCCCGGGTGGTGATCACCACTTCGCCCCCGGGCTAGACCGCGCATAAATCTGACCGATTTTTGGGGGTAAGATCTTACGGTACTGAATTTTGCTTCGTTCGAGCCCCCTGTTCAGATTTTTCAGGCGTCCCCTTGGACCGCTTGAGTTCTGAAGAAAGTGTGGTTGTGAAGCATATCTTTCTCAATTATCTTCAGCCCAACTATTGTTCATCAAAGCGAGTCTACAACTGAACGAAGACCCCTCAGACCATATACGTTCAAGCGATGCAGTTAGCAATAATCAAAACACGAGCATGGTTAGTTAATGCTAAGATGGCGAATATGAGTCATAAAGCCAACCTCGTCCCCAGGGCGAATATGCCTCTACGTGAAACTCCGCTCTCCATATTCGACCCTGGTATCGGCCTTGTCTATTCGCAATTTGATTGGCTGTTCAAACAATACATATTTTAAGTGACGTCACAGTTTCTTCAAAATTTCCCACCAAAATAGGCCGAAAACTGTGAAAAAACATCTATAAAAACCAAAAAATGGTGCTACGTGAGATATTGTATCTTGCCTGATAGTTGTCAATGAAATTCTTTGAGTTTTCTTTCAAAGAACATCTGCTTTAAGAATCTTCAACTTGTTTTTATGCCTAGGCCCAATTTGCCAGTATTTTGGCAGATTTTTGTGGCCTGTACCAGGGCCCAAATCGATTTGACGGTTGAGATTCGAGGAAATTCGATTTGGGGCCTGGGGACGAGGTTGAAAGCAAGCCATTCCTAATTTCTTACAAGCATAAGCTTACATAGTTTGCATATCGCTGCAAGATACTGGGCTCTAATAATAGGCAAGTGATACCCTAACCTCCCTTTGTCCTCCAATCCTCTCTTGTCAAACTACCATTGGCTACGCCTTTTATACGCCCTTTAAACGTCGTTTTTACGCCGACACGTTTAAAATAATAAGAGATTGTCTATTTTGTTTGTAGGGAAGCCAAAGTGGATGGGCAATCAAGCCCAGAAGCAGTAAGTCTACACATGATAATGCAGATGCTATTGTTACCTTGTGTCTTCTACGTATTTATGAATCTTTATATTCGAATCTATTCAAACGGGAGGAGAGCCTTGGGCTGTATGACTCAGGAGGTTACTCGGCGATTTCATTCAGCTCTATAGCTCAGTGGAAACGTCGTTGGCTCTCTGATCATGCAGTCCAGGTTCGTTTCCCATCTATTGTCTTGAGGAGCTGCAGCGATTATTACGCGGGTATTTCCCAATGAACCGCAAAAAATAAAGCGATGTATTCAAGAGGATTGATTTTTTTCAAGTTCCTTTCTACTTTGCCTCGGCCATAGCATAGTGTAACAAAAAGATAGTCTGTAGAGTCTTCCAAATCTAATGCCAGTTGAAGTGGTGGGAGCAATTCAAACCACTTACCTTGGAGAAACCTGTTAATGTTTAATGTTTATTCTTTTCTTGTAGGCAATGAATGCTAAGAAGTTGAGACATATCAACATGTCAAAAGCAATGATGTTGTGCATTTGTTATTCGGCAAATATCGGTGGAACTGGAACTTTGACAGGGACTGGACCCCAGCTTGTATTGGCTGGTCAAGTGACAACGTAAGTGCAAAGTAGACTTGCCTTTTTAGAACTGCTGAGATTTGTTAGACTTTTTGATTAAGATAGCTTTCTGTATTCAGTACATCATTTCAAACTTGTCAATTACATTGAAAAGCAAGAGCCAAAAGGAAAGAGTTTTTAGGGGGCACCAATCAGTCTGTGAGGGCTGAAATACAAGATATTTTAAGTAACTTTGATGGCTGGAACAAAAGTCCAGTTGCTTATTAAAGAAAAGCGTATTTAATTTGTCAAAGTTTTCACTGTTTCATAGCAAAAATACCTGTTCCAGCTGCTCCAGCCTGAGCAATCCCCCGTTTTTTTTCTTGTTTTTGTCTCAGCGATTCGAACTTTCGTACTACTGTACCAAGAGCGGCCAAAAGACTATAAAGAAGGTGGTGAAGGTCAAGGTGAAGTGGTGAATTTAAAGTGCCTGTCGCTAGGATCTCAGTAGTAGATTAATCGAAACCTCGATCCTGGATGTGACCTAACCGTAACTGGGGCTCAAACCCTAACCTCGCCGAGCCTCTGACACCACGAGCCAGCTGGATTGGGCCAATTCCATCACACCTTCACCGTCATGTGTTTCGACATTTAGTTTTACCTTGCTCTTCCTAAAACGCTCTATAGGTTTATCAAGGCTGTTTCAATATTGTAACAGCAATCTGAGAACTTCAAATAAACCCTCCCACTCTTTATTTCAGTGCATTCAAGACTGGCCCTGGCATGTCCTTCTTGGATTGGTTTATTTATGGTTGTCCAGAAATGTTTTTCTTCTTAATCATTGGCTGGCTTTATTTGCAAGTCATGTTCTTTGGAATAGGGTAAGATGAATTCATTGTAACGAAAAAATCGGTATGGGGTAATTTGTTGAAGCTACCGAAATATGTAACCACCTATAACTAAAATCCTCCAACTAACAATTTGTATCAAATTGATTTTTCTCGAGTAGCTTCATTTTTGGATATTTCCATACTGTAGAGTTACTGTTTCCATCCATCATGTATGCACTTTGTTCGTGCCAAGAAACTTGGAACTTTTCTTGAAACTAAGAAAAACTTGGTGAATCGTCAAACTTCTTTCTTTGACGCAGTCTTTTCGGTTACCGTTTTTAAGTTGTAGAAGTTTGCGTAAAATTTGAGATTTATCATAATACATCTTAAGCATGAAAGACTTGATAACAGGAGCAAGGAGTATGTTCTACCAAAGCCTTGACACTAATCGTTTTGTATTACTATCATTTATGTTTCTTATCTCGTTTCTATACATGCCTTATTATTTTGTGAGTTTCTTATTTTCATTTGAATTAGGAACACCTACTTATGTTGACTCGTTTTTGTTAGAAGTAAGACAGTAACTGCCTTTTTCTTTTCTCTGTTTTGAATAGCAATTTTTTTTCGTTTCAGATGGAAACATTTGTGCTTTTGCTTTCGCGGAAGTAAACGAAACAAAACGAAAGGCAAAGAAACGTATGCTTTGATGAAACAACAGTATAAAGACCTTGGACCAATTACGTAAGAAATCTTAGTTTTTCTTTATGCATGTACTCTAATTCCAGATTTTGGGACAAAATGCAGTCAAATAGAATCAAAGTTAAACTCTAAGAAAGGCACTTTTGGGCACCAAGTATATGTTTGCTACAGGGGACGTGCTCTTCGAAGGGTATTCATTTTTACAGTCTTTGTATGAAAAACTGTTTACATTTTCACGAATTTGGAATTGAGAACTGTGCTATATTTCCACATCAAAGTATAAGGAATGGCACGAGCTTGGCATTTAAACCAAGCTGTTTTCGGTTCTTACCGTTTTATATGTAGTAGGGCAATTAGCAAAATTAATGGATTCATGCGTTAGTTTGTTTTACTTTTTCTTGTTGTGAGTAAAAGGTAGGAATCATGGCTACGAACTCTCTAATCTAGGCTTACTAAACTAGCTAGCTTAGAACTTACGTTTGAATGCCAAATTTTTTAATCCTCTTCTATAATTCACTCCAAACATTCTTATAGACGGCAGTGCAAAGCTGTCAAATGATTATTCTAATATCTGTATATATCATATTGATTGATTTTTCTTTCTTTGTCAATCTAGCTTTGCCGAGGTTGCTGTTCTTCTGCATTTCTTGTTAATGGTTTTATGTTGGTTTTTCCGAGATCCAAAGTTTATCCCTGGCTGGGGATCTCTTTTCCCTGATGAGTAAGTGCACATTTTGCTTTTAATTTATGGCATGATAAATTTTGCTGTCGATTTTTTTTAAGTTAAGTTATTATAACTCATCAAAGTGTGTTGCTTTCAGTTCTAGCAATAATAACTGTTGAAAGTGAGTTAAAAGGAAAAGATATATCATGATAGGCGCCCCCTGATCATTATGATCTCTTGCTCTGATTATGCAATTTTCTTTCTTTTTAAGGGACAACAAGAAAAAAAGCTATGTAAGCGATGCAACTGCTG
>JAADKT020044454.1:0-10749 GCA_011763395.2 Chrysaora chesapeakei
GCGCCCTCGCAGCAGAATACAGAGAGAGATATACAAAATAGACAATTTATGGATCAAAAGTTCTTTTTAATTCAAAACTTCACGACTCCTGCAACCCATGGTATTATGCATGACCGCAGAGCAGTTATCCTTGTTCGGAAAAACTTAAGTATTGTAACTATTTTAACTATTTACCAAAGTTTGTGAGAACACTTTAATTTTTAAAGACCACAATTGCGAGGCTCCTTAACTATAAATGTGAACCATAGGGAGACTGGGCTAGCGGGTTAATGAATGCCCCTCTCTAAAATCGTCTCTTCTCTGAATACATTATCATTCTCAGAATGCTGCCATCTTTATTGTAACAAAGTTTATTGGAATATTTCATTTAGCTTTGCATATTATCCATGGATTCCCCTAATTCCCGTTATACTGTTTTCCTAAAGGGTGCCTTGCTCTGTTATCAACATTGTTTCGGGGTAAAGAAAGAGCACTTGAGTTATTTTAGAAGACAATCGCTAAAAGCAAGCTGTTTTCTTTGGCAAAGAGGGCCTTGTTTCAAATATTTTGTCCAAGTTTGCCCGTATCATAAATTTCTTAGAGGACATTTTATTTTCAGCAAAATGATACAAAATACCGATTTTTCACTTAATTTTCCATTTAATGTTTAAGGAGTATACAAGTGCAGTAAAGTAAAAAACTGACATGCCCTAGCCTGCTACGTTGGACAAAAGGCTGACGACTATCAGTGACTAAGCAGCCATAATTCTATATGCCTTTATTGAGACTTAGCAAGAGTCCTTGCGCGACGTATTTATTTAAGATGAGAGTCTCTGTTAAGCAGGGACTCTTTTAACATAGTTATTAGGGGGGCAAATGCCCCCTAGTCCCTATCATTACCCACCTAGTTTCATAAAGTCGTCCCCCTAATACAATGTCCTCTCAAAAGAAAACAGCCAAGAAAAGCCAATCTTGGCCAATCTCGAGGTTGTATTTTGAAAACTTTTATGGGGGAGCATGCCCCAAGACCCTCCTAATTAGGAAAATATCTGAGGCCCTGTACACCTCAGGCGCATTTACAGCCAGCTGTAGCATCAGTTTAACTTTACTAATTCCCAATACTAGCCCGACATCTAATGTCGAACAAATCTTCTTTTTTTGCTCGTAGTGTAGTTGTTAGTCTAGTTGCATGTCTTTATGTTATGGCCATGGGGTAGTCATTGTTTTTGCTCCTCATGGCATCGTCACAGTAGTGTCGTATTGTAATTAAGAAGTATAGTTGAACGTAGCCTATGTCATAAATATTTTATATGAATAAAAAAAAAAGTTTTACTTGTACGGTATAAATTCTCAACTGAAGTAGAGATGCCTCCTTGTTATTTCTCCAGCTCTACACGACTGGTAGTGCATGAATTCCTGACAAAAGGACTAAAAGAAAAATGAACTTGCCAAGACTGGACTCGCACTGTGAAAGAATGCGCTGAATATAAAACAATAGAACAATAAGTCCCCATAATATTTTTTGCCCCTCTAGATTTATCCCCTTAAAAGAGGCCCTGCGTTAAGCGCCCATTTTCCAGTTGATTTCTTTTTTGAAAAAATGCCTGTAGTAGTTTCATATTTGTTAAGTAAATGATAGCGCTCTTGCTCGATAACATTTGAAACTTTTAAGAATTAAAAATAATGTTTTCCAAACCTTTCAATCAAACACTCATATCCATATACTGTAAGGACTCTCTACATGAAAATGAATAGCATCTAACCTGCTTAGATTTTTAGAGTTCAGATAAACTCCCAATGTGTTTCCCGAAGAAAACACGGTGCGGAAATGCACAATATCTGTCAGCAATAGTCTGTGTCATTCTACGTGTCTTCCTGCTGCTGATAGAGTTACACGCTTGCGAATCAATACGAACTACTGTGTTGTCTTATTATGCTTGCTGTGCTTGTATTTTTGTGATCTGTGGAGGATACAAAATTATAGCAAAGATCTACAGACCAAGCAAGAAAAAATCCACCACAGTATGCAAAAATACCGCAACATTAAGCACAATAACCATTTCATCAAGCATATTAGCCCAGAACAGTATACTCACTATAGACTACAGTGCGTGTAGATCGTTGGGTCATTGTGATGTCACGACCCCAGAGATAACACAACAGAAAGACACTCTGTTGCAATCTCTCAAACAACTTTAACAAAATGGCTTAACCTACGAAGCTAAACACTAGGCCCTACTTTAACCTAAAAAGCTTTCTCTGGCTTCCCTTAAGTTCAACTGATTTAAACTAAATTACAAGCCGTATATATATTCGAAGTACATCTAAAATTAGTTGTACATTAACGTAAGACTAAGCAAGTGATAACAAATAAAAGGAAGGGCTAGGCTGAATAATGATAAGAAGTAAACAGAAAATAGCGACAAACTACGTAAAATGCTATGCAAAAGCTATGGGAAAACGATGACTAAACCCATGAATAGTCCTACACGATGCTGGGAAAATCCCGCACCCATAACCTAAACAAACGACAGGGAATGACCTAACGTCAATTAGCGCAACAGGATACCTCCTATGACGCACGGGGATACAGTTAATGATATGCAAAAATACAGCTTAAGAAAATAATACGTGAATCAATGAAACTAACTAACTACAAGGGCCTAAATACTGTGTGACAGTGATCATGAATGTTTAGGGCAGGGTGTTCAACTGACTTTTTGCTCATAAGAACAATATTTCCTACACTCTTTCTAACATCATGTAACATACCATATGTATTATTGTACTATTGACACTGGCGTAATAATAGAGCCCATGACTTCTGCAATAGTCTTGATTTTATTTTCACCTTGGAAGAACAGACCCAACATGCCAGGCCTAAATGGCGGCAAGGGCGAAAACGCGGATATCTCGGATATCGCGGAGTAGCTGCTCAATCTTTTTCAACTCTGTGTTATTGCTTTTCACCTATATGAACCAAACGAAAACACGGATTTCACGGAGCTGGAAATTTTTTGTTCTCAATTCATGGCTTTTTGTTGGTGAAAAGCTGCTTCCCTTCGAAGGCTCTCCGTTTCTCATCAAAAAAGCGATCCAAAGTATCCTCGGAGTAGTTGCTCCAACTATTCGGCTCTGGCCTATATGCATAAGGGAGCATTTACGAAGTAAATGTTTTGTTAACAGCAGGGCATTCCATTTATGGAAATGTAAATCGATTCATGCCCATGACTCTTCCTGTGACGTGACTTCTTGGCTAAATTCCAAAGACGAAGCGCGATTCTTCATTCCAATTTTCAATTTGCTGTTACAAGTCAAAGACCACGAATAGAAAAGATAATTACTTCGGTATGTCTGGAAATAAGACTAGTGAAATCGATCGCCGACTTTCCTTGCTGTAGTGGTCCAAAATGTCAAAAAATGCTCTGAAGACAAAAGCGGAGGCATGTGGTCTCAGTTCACTGGGAACGAAATCAATCCTGGCTGACCGTATTTATTATTTCTTCCAAGAACAAGCAACGGTGGGTTCAGATTCAGCAAGCGATGTTGCAAATGTTGTGGGAAAAGAAAAATAAGAGATGGTTTCGATGAGCTTAGTGGATCTAAGGGCCCTGATGATCTGCTCAATGCTATGAGCGTTATATCCGTCCAACCACACTGCAGTCACTCCAGGACAGCTCACTTGTCAGAAGGGCACGCTCGAAAATTACTTAGAAAAATAGGCAAGAGACACTCATGAAATTTACTCCTATATAGACGGACGAAAATAAACAAGATGCATATTGGGGCTTTTTGGCAGTAGGGTGGCTTTTTATATATTGTTAGCTGCTATTCTCAGTTTAATCATGCGATATGGTAACTACAGGGCGAGGTCGGCCGTATGTTGCAGTGTTTGCCATTCATAATTTGTGTGCTGTGCATGGCTTGTTCCGTAGGGCAGTGGTAACAAAGCCTAGCCGGGTACTTCTGGGCGGGGAGTGTTCTTCTCAATGCCAGTCAATGTTAAAAAATAAACAAAGAGCTAGAATTTCCTATTCTAAAAGCATGACTTCTTGCGTGTGAAAAAGTGTTTTCCTTTAAAGGCTCTGTGAATAGCTGATGCCGTTTTAGGTGGACTTTGTACGGCCGTTTTAAGGACACGTCGAATTTTCTTCAAACCTGATTTGAATCAAGTTTGAGCTAAATTCACGATCATAACGTGGCAATTTTATAAACTGCTGCCTTTTGAATCACGTGCATCAGAATTTGCCAAAAATTACT
The DNA here is from genome assembly GCA_011763395.2 of Chrysaora chesapeakei. Taxonomy (NCBI): domain Eukaryota; kingdom Metazoa; phylum Cnidaria; class Scyphozoa; order Semaeostomeae; family Pelagiidae; genus Chrysaora; species Chrysaora chesapeakei. The sequence continues at coordinate 4,240 of JAADKT020044454.1, forward strand.
AACAAGTTTGACATCAATGTATCGTTTCTTAATATGTTGGAATTCAGGTCGAATTAATGCCATCTGACATGAATTAATTTAACTTAATTTTTACTTAATTTAATAAAAGAAATGTAACTACTTCACTTAAGCTAGTGTTGCATAGAAATTACCTCGAACTTAGAGTTGAGTTCAATGCAACACTAACTAACTACATATCATGTCAGTGTCCCCTTAAGGTTGCTATTATACCAGATTAAATAAGTTAACTTGTGATTATGTGATAACGATGAAGATTATTGTAATGATAGTGATGACAAAGATAGACTAGCTATTTCTCAGGCACTCTCCTATGTTAACACAGAATGATGGACCTTTGGAGAAGCATATTAAGAAATAGACTTGGAGCAAGTCTATGACAAAGATGACGAAGAAGACGACAGCGATGATGAGGATGAAGATTATGTTGATGATGATGACGATGACGAAGAAGAAGACAGCGATGATGGGGATGAGGATTATGTTGATGATGATGACGATGACGAAGAAGAAGACAGCATTGATGAGGATGATGATTATGTTGATGATGATGACGATGACGAAGAAAAAGACAACAATGATGAGGATGAGGATTATGCTGATGATGATGACGATGACGAAGAAGACAGCGATGATGAGGATGAGGATTATGTTGATGATGATGACGATGACGAAGAAGAAGACAGCAATGATGAGGATGAGAATTATGTTGATAATGATGACGATGACGAAGAAGAAGACGGCAATGATGAGGATGAGGATTATGTTGATGATAATGACGACGACGAAGAAGATAACGATGATGAGGATGAGGACTATGTTGATGATGATGACGATGACGAAGAAGACAGCGATGATGAGGATGAGGATTATGTTGATGATGATGACGATGACGAAGAAGAAGACAGCAATGATGAGGATGAGGATTATGTTGATGATGATGACGATGACGAAGAAGAAGATCGCGATGATGAGGATGAGGATTATGCTGAAGATGATAAGGATGACGAAAAAGAAAACAGCAATGATGAGGATGAGGATTATGTTGATGATGGTGATGATGATGACAAAGACGACAACGGTGATGAGGATGAAGATTATGTTGATGATGATGACGATGACGAATAAGACAGCGATGATGAGAATGAGGATTATGTTGATGATGATGACGATGACGAAGAAGAAGACATCAATGATGAGGATGAGGATTATGTTGATGATGATGACGATGACGAAGAAGACAGCGATGATGAGGATGAAGATGATGTTGATCATGATGACGATGACGAAGAAGAAGACATCAATTATGAGGATGAGGATTATGTTGATGATGATGATGATGATGACAAAGACGACAACAATGATGAGGATGGGGATTATGTTGATGATGATGATGATGACGAAGAAGAAGACAGCGATGATTGGGATGATGATTATGTTGATGATTTATTTAAAACAATGCATGTTGACATGTTATTTTGCATAGTTATTTGAACTTGCTTGTTCTTGATCTTCTAACAATGCATTTGTTGTGCTGCTGTGCGTTTGTCAGCCACTATCCTTGATCTATTCTTTTGATAATAAATTCTTGCAACATTTGACGTATGCTCTTGATCTTGTTAAATCAGGTCATTTCTTCGGTTGTCAACTTATCTGCACTCTCTGTCTCCATTATCTGTCTATATCTCGTGGAGTAAAAGTACTTGCCAATAGCTTCGTAAACCATCATGCCCATTGCATTGTGAATTGTTGTGCATTGTGATCCGCGGCGATTTCCAACAGGAAATTACAATTGGGATTCAATAATGGCCTGGCATATTTTGAATAAGAAGCAATAAACTGCATGCATGCATCGTCTATAACAAGTGAATCAAAACTATACTTTTCTGCAGTTTTGAATTTCCTTTTATCTATGAGTCCACCGTTCTTAACTGAGTGTCGAAGCATTTCCATTGTTAAAAACTGATACATCATTGGTCATGTACCTTTAATAGGAAGAAAAAAAAGGTTGTAATAAATCATGCAGCAAAAGTCAAGTCTGCGGCCGTAGCAGTAGAACCACTTTCACTCTTACAAAAATCAAGCATCTTCTTGTAACGTTCCATGTGAAATGGTATGACTTTCTGCAAATCTTGCATAGATACCCAATGCCCTTTACGTTCTAACGTGTCCATGTCTTATTGTTCACTCAATTGTACATGCATTTTACGTGCTACGGATTTCTTTGCTCTTTGCAAGAGTATCTCGGCGACGCTGAAGTCCTTCAAAACACCAATAGACATCGTTTGAATTTGTTACATGTTACTTTCCATATTCGTTGCAGTGAGAGACTGTTTGTACAATTTGTTTAAAAATTTTACAGGCTTTCTCTGCAAATATAACTTACCGCGTGTTACAAGATAAGTCGTTACCTTCCATTGTCCTTTCTGCATCTTCTTGCACTGATTTTTCCTTGCCATCCAATACACCTTCAGGATATTTGTCAAAGTAGTAGTACCAAGAATGCGAACTAGTGATGTGCTTCCTGCCCCGCTTCCTGCATCCCACTTCACTGCGAAATCCTTCATGTCTTTATTCTGCAACAAGATATTTGTATATGCCATCGTGATCTGGTGTGAGGTGTAGCCTTCTCTGTATGCTAGTAGCTCCAGGAAAATTCTTTCACACCGTTCCATTTGACAAAAAGTCCCAACTCATTGATATACTCAAAAAGCAAGGATATATCCTATCTCGAAAATGTCATAGGAAATCTAATATGGACTCGTGCAAATATTCTATTCGAAAAACTGGAAGAAATGTTTTTACCTAAACATGTTTAATGAATTTCACATCCGTTCGTTTCGTCCATGTTCAATAGTGTGCTATATATGGTCATCAATTTTCACATGTACGCAAAAATAACAAAATCAACAAGAACAAGAATAATCAAAATATTGATAATTGAAAGGAAATGATGTAACAATAGCTGTCGTTGTTATATCAATTAGCTGCATTGTTATCCTTTTATTTAAGAAATACTGATGACGTAAAGGAGATGATGAGAACAATATGTGTTGTTGATTTATCTATTATATTCTTATCTTTTTATGAAAAAAATGCTGATGTTGTAAGGAAAGTGACATAACAATAGCTTTGCTATCATATTAAAGCATCTATAACATCATTGACTTAATGTGTGAATTCTGGAACACAGGAACTAAAGAACAGGGGCACTAAGGAATCTCGAAATAAAAGAATAAGGGAACGTTCCTTATATGAAATCCATGGTCCTTCATTTTCAAACAGGAGAACATTTTTGAACGATGACAAGTTTGAAACTTCAACGAACAAATGAACAAATAATGCGTTCCCCTATTCCTTGTGGCAGTCCTTTATTCCGTTTTGTGAAAAATGTAATTGTTACCAAATGCTTACACTGTCATTTTCTTTGTCGAATGTTGATGTTGCTGATTTTGAAGTTGATGATGACTTTGAAGAGGATGACCATGATCATGATGATCATGCTGAAGACGATGATGATGGTGATTATGATGCTCTAGCAGTAACTCCCTTCAGTTCACAGAAACCGCTAATCTTCGCTTCAAATGATGAATTGAATTCTAGAACCTTCAGTAGCTATCATATGAACTTGCTTGTTATGCAAACGACTATAATCGATAACTATTAGCACTTAAGGACCCTCTGAGGAATTGATTGTCCACTTTTGAGTCAATTATGGTCAGATGATTCTCGAAGCAGCAAACTGTTAAAAAGTCTTCTGTCTAATTTTGCAACAATTTCTACTGCACAAAAATCTCCTCCTCTCTTGACACAAAAATGTTATGTTTACAAAATTGTATTTTTTTTTGTTATACCTGTCACAAAAATATCTTACACGTAAAAGTATTTCTAGAAACTTCTGACAATAACAACCCAATAAAAAATTGTATGAAAATATTTCAAAATAGAAAATAGAATTGAAGTAAATTTGAGCAACATTTCGCAACACGTGTAAACAAACCTTCCTTTGGAAGCCCGACCGTGGCGGCTTTTTTGTGAGATCATGGTGTCAATAATTTTTATTTTCGAAAATCTTGATGTTGCTGTAGTGCTACAAAGTAAGAACTATGTCACCCGCCCTTAAGGTTTTGGAACTTCGGTTAATTTCCGTATAGAAAGGGAATTTTTCCAAAACACCTAAGGAGCTACCTAACCTCAACTTTGAAAATTGTTTTTAACTAAATCGAATACGGAGATTACGAATCTGCTTTGGGCATTTTGAGATAGGGCCTCAAAATCAAGTGACCAATGACGTCATTTTTCGATGACAAAAAATCGATAAAAAATCAAATATTTGGCTAAAACGTATGAAAATGGATGTAATCTGGTATGTAAGTGCTAGCCAAAAGCCAAAAAATAGTTTCCAGTGAAAAAAATTCAAGGGGGGCTTACAGGGGTGGGGGGATAGGTGGAGGGAGCAATTTTTCCCTTACCCCACCCAGTCGTGTGAAATATGCCCGAGGCTGATTCTGTACTTAAGAGAAGACTGTAAAATAACTTTTCAACCACAATTTAAGGTGGTGCAACCAGCGTCATGCCACAAGACTGCTGCATACTGTATACGGAATGTTTGAAAGATGGTGAAAGAAACAACGAAAAAGCAAAGAAACAAGACAAAAATTTGAATAGTTTCATGTAATAGTATTTAAATAGATACAGAAGGCTGCATCATCGTGGTATAAGGCATTTCAAAGCCGTTCCATATTTTACATCAAGCCTTTTCATGTCACCTTTAGTGCGTACCTGTCCCGCGAGATAGTAGTGTAAAGCGCTGCCAGTCTTTTGAGTCGGGGTATCGGTGCTACATTTGTCTTTAAGGTCTGTTGCCAATATTTGACATACCGGCTTGCTCACACTTGTGACTTGTGAGTACTCTGACAGCTGTGAGACAAGCATGAAAACATCCACTGAAAAGTTCTAACGACTCCCGGTCAGCAGCAAGCTCCGTTTGGTCATACATGCAGCAAGTATCCGCGCAGAGAAAATGACAGAACGTACTTCCCTCTTTGGTCTCAAATGCTCCTTCTTCTTTTCAATTTGGAGAGTGTTTCCGAAAGTGAAGGCAAGACAAATTAGTGCACGCGAGAGCGAGTCGCCTTGAAATAACCCTCATTGTAGCTGCACCTGCCCAGTTTTAATCAATCTCTTTCCAATTCTAACTTGGATGGTCGTGGCCTACAAAAAGATTTCTTGATCCATAGTCTCCACTGCAGATTTGGTCGATATCATGCCATGCCCGATGTCATGAGTATCATCAAATGCTTGCTTTTAGTCCGACAGATTCATTTTTGAAGTCCTAGCGTGCGCATGGATAGAATGATCAAGCAATAAGACATCCATCCTTCCTAAACGAACCTGCTGCCTAGCTCTTATTATGAATAGCCTGTGAACACACTCTATAACTATTTTTTAGATTAATTAGTATTTTAGTTGATCTCTATGTGATATTTGGGTAGCATCTCTATGTGTTCCTGTCCATAACAGCTATCTTCTCTGATGGCAATAAATTGTGCAGGAGCACGTCTCGTCAAGGCTCTTGCGAGCAGGGCAGTCGACTTTAAAAGCAGAGTATTCAGACAAGCGATCGGCCTTTAGATGCCTGCTCCGGCTGCCGCTCCACTGTTGTGGGTAAGCAGGTCCTGTTCTGCACGAGGCTCGAGGAATTTCCTGTCGACGTTCCACTCAGGCTGGCCAATTATTTTGGCCCAGAACCCTGTAAATGTAGTTTCCTTTTATGGAAATTCTGTCTTTTCCATTTTCTCTCTTACAACTACAGTCTTCGATCTTCCGTTTCAAGGCAGGAGGTTGAGCATCTTTTTCGGAGGTATGGTCTTTTTCACAGGTCGCCTGATACATTGCTGCCTACTTGTTTTTACTTACCTTTTGGCTCTCCACTCTATCTATTTCTGTGCGTAACCAGCTTTAATAACTGATACAGCACAGCCATTTTACTTTGGCAGCTGGTCCGCTGGCCTGCTTGTGTAAGAGGTGTTGTCTTGGAATGATCCTCCAAGCCCGGTGCATGCACTTTGTTACTCCTGCGGCTGTTTTCCCTAATAAGCTTGAACGCTATTTATGCTTTGGTCGTTACTCTGTTCGAGCAGTGCTCTTTGTCCACGTGCAGCTCTGGTTTTACTTTCCGATAGCTAGAGCACTGAGCATGCCATCTCAAGGTGCTAAAGAGTGCCACCAGCTCTTCCTGCACTGCAAATCATGCTGGCTCATCCCAAAACGCTGGTAATGTCTCCTCCGCGGTCGAATTCCAATTAACTTTACGAGGGGGAGGATCCACTGTCTCCTGCCAGTCAAAGAATTGATTTGTAGTTTCACTCTCCTTCGCCCGACTTTGTCAAGCTGCCTTCGAAAGCTCACCAACGTCACCGGTTATGGACCATTCTTCAAGACGCAAAATTTACTGCCGATCGCCGATTTCGTTCTTCGACGATTAGTAAA